>UYYF01004678.1:1777-25427 GCA_900618365.1 Thelazia callipaeda
TTTTAAGTAAATAATTTTGAATTAATTACTTTTAGCATTTGTAAACGTTTGCATTTCGTTTTTCTTTGTAACAAACTGTTCTGAAGTTTATCTTTTGCTGTCAGTAGTTGGTTTGGTACTTAATTTTCTTGACTACAATTTATTCAAAATTTTTAGGTTGACTAAGTTTAAAAAAAAATCTTTCTTTCGTACGCAAAAATTTGAAATTATTGAAACTAAAATAATAAATTCATTAGTATAATTTGCTTTTAATTTGAATAAGTAAGCATAACTTAAATACTGAAATTATATTAATTACTATTAACAAATCAAATGCAGAAGTAGTAAAATAGCAAATAAAATAAATAAAATAATTTATTTTAATAACTGCTGAAAATTATTAATTGAATGTTTAACTTTGATGCAAATTAATAGCTGGCTGAGATATGATATCGAAAAAAATTAATAATATAAATTAAAATCTATTTATGATATTTTGTAAATGAAGCTAACTCGTCTTGCTTTTTGCTCATATTTAGCTTGTTAATATTAAACATAAAAGGTTTAATTCAAGCAGAAGTAATTTGTGTCAATTCTTGAACTCGTAACTTTTTTACTATATCAGCTTTATTTTTTAATAATTTTTGAAAAATACAGTTTTGATAAGTTTGTTAGTTCTTGATCTAGCCTTAGAATTAATCCAAATCTATTCTCGTATAAGTTTTGATAGTGATAATTTTTAGATTTAAAAGTACTGAAAATTTCTTTACGCATAGATAGATAAAGTTTTTGAACTACATTCTTTCCACATTTAAATTTTCAAAAGTGTATTTTTTAAAGATTGCTTAATAGCTATTAGATATGTTTTATTGTATTAATAACTATAGTATCAATAAATTACTGTTAATAATGAATTCATTTGCTCAAGTACCAAAATACAGTTTATCACATTATTTCACATATTTTTTATAGTACTGAATTCTACCAGAATAAAATTGATATTAGTTATTATAAAAAGTTTTGTGGTTCAATGGTAATAAACTGATCTACTTTGAGAATTCGTTTAGATATTTATTACTGCCTATAATAGATAGAAAATTGATGATAATAATGACATTAGGTCAAATATTAATAGCACTAGGTCAAATAATAATTCTACAAGAGTAATAATATTGAACTGTCACAAATTTGTGTTATGACTTATTCGTAATTAGAGATAATAAACGACTGATAAAATCTCAGCTATATTTTAAATACTTGCTAGTTACTGATAATATAATTTATTTAACAAATAAAATACGATTTTTAAAAAAATATTTTTAAATACATAAAAATTCAATGTATTTTATTATTTATATTTACATTCGTTTTTTAATTAATTCCATTAGAGTAGTTGCTTTCAGCTTCTTCATGTTACTTTTATTTTTGTAATATTACGCTTTTAAAGCTATCATGCTGTAATGTTTTTTACACACAATGGCAGGAATTATTTATCATTAGTTTCTAAAATTAACAGTAATCATATACAGTACAACATATCCAAGACATTATCGATGTTATTTTTCTTGAGAGTTCTTTCAAAAATTGGCTCTCATATTAAGCATGCTATTAATTTGCATACTGATATCCTCTTTCCAGGTTGACTTTTCCATCCCTATCATCTCTATCATATAGTATAACATGTGGCTTAGTTTATTGCTGTTTCCATCATACGTTATAATTTATTAATCGTAATCATAGATGTAAACGCTTCGTTTATAGATGTTTTTTCTCACGCAATACGTCATGATCAGAGCGAAAACGTAAAATTCAAGTTTCCAGTTTGATCGTACATCACTACCGTAAATAATTGACAGTCTAGTTTCATTGATGATACATCTTACTTGCTAGCGTTATATATATATGTAATTTTTTTAATCTGCAGATAAATGTTTTTTGTTGATGATTTGCTATCGCTTCATCTTATTTAGTCATCTAATTGCTATCAATTTCATTACTACAATTACTATACCAATAATAGTTAGTACAAAGAAGAAGTATTACTGTTACTGCTAAGCATTGTTTATACAGTTAAAGCATATGACGCCTTTCATGGAGAAATATGTAAATTACAAAAGTATTTACGGTTGTATCACAATCAGAAGTAATCGTAATGGTTGGCAGAAAACTGCATTCTTTATATTCATGTATTTACTCTGCTTTACTGATGCACGTTATCATTCCGTAATGAATCACGTCATGAATTCGAAACTACGCAACAATGACTTTTCACTTGATGGTTCTATTTGAATTATTTTTAATTGTGTTATTTGTTTTCTTTTTTCAAAAATGAAGTATACAAAAATTACTACCATATAAATAACTTTAATTTTTTGTATGTTTTTTTATTACAATTTAAAAACTTTGTAACTTGGTATTTTTAAGTATTTTTGGTAAAATTTACATAATTGGTATAGTTTAAACTCAGAGTAATATTTTACAAGTATAAAATTTGTTGTTAGTACCATTCGGTGCGGAAAAATTTGCATAATTGATATGCAATCGTAATCTGCATATCAAGTATGTGAATGTAATTTGAAGTAATTTACCACTTAAAAAAAAAGAATATATTAGTTTTATAACTTTTGCCTGAAAATTAAAATTATAAAACAGCCAATTAACTTCTTAGAGTTGTAAAATATGCAAATTAGAAAAAAATGTGGGTTAAAAAATTTGCATTATCTTGAAGAAAGGTTTCAGTTCATGCAAATTTTTCATTTGTTTGAATAAAATCTGCAACAGTAATTTTTTCTAGATCTACATTTTTTCTAACTTGATTTAATTAATTTTAATCATTGGAATGTTGATTAAATTCACATATCTAATATGTAAATAGTGTAGATTTTATATATATAATTACTTTGGCATTTGTCTTCAATTTTTTGATGGCATAATTTTTTACTTGCATTATTTATTCAGTACCTCAAAATAGTGAAATATCTATTTATTGCACGTTTTTTGATTAACAAATTTAACAAGCTTTATAGTAATCAAAATTTAAGCTAAAATTAATTACTGTTCGGTTGCGAACATTACAAAGTACTAAATACAGTAATCTTATCACTAATGAATGATTATTAATAACTCTTAATTCTAGCTAAAATTTTGTAAATATAACTAATTTAATTTCAGATGTGGTAAGAGGTTCAGCTATTAATTTCATACCAATTCTCGATAGTGAACGAAAAAATGAAACAGAGTTGGAAAAAGAAAAAGATGATTACGATACCCGTAACGATGCCAAAGAGGATACCTTCGGTAAGTAAGAATTACAGTATACTCTTAAGAAATCTTATGGAATTTAAATTAAGAGTAGTTTAATATCGAGTAGGAATCTATATTAATTTAAATAGTTACAGTAAAACTTATCAAAATGTATTTGTGAAATTTCCAACTATATATCGTATTGCGCGGAAAATATTGTAGAGGAGATGCATAATTAATTTTTCATATTGCTATGTCATTTACTCACTTTTTTGCAACAAAAACTGGTTTTTCTAAGTAATTAATACAAAAAGTTTGATGAAAAAAATTCCTTATGCTATTATTAATATGCTAATTTTCATTAGAGTCAAAGTTCATTAGCTTTTCAAAAGTGTAAATTGCTTATTTATTGTCTGATTTGAAGGCACTTTACCAGATATCAAAATAATTATACCTAAACCACTTTTACATTTGCTATTTTACAAGTTAGCTTATTTTAAGGGAAAACTGATTGTCGTACACAGCGGGAAAGAGCAATGAAAAAACTGGAAAATAATCCAGAAAATGGAAATTATATACCAACTTGTACAGGCGAAAGCGATATGTTGGTTATTTTTAGAAATTATGCTAATTTTAACAATCTATTTTTAAAAATTTATGCTAATTCTAACGATCTATTTTTGGAAATTTATGCTAATTTCAGCAATCAATACTAACTGTTGGCATTTTTGTAAGCGATGTGTTAGTCATTTTTTTTGAGTATATAGTTAAGATCGCTACAGCTTAATTTACTTTATATTGAATATTTTAATGGATTTAAAACTTTTCAAATTTTTATGCGTTATTCTTTACCATATGTTAGTAAAACTTTGAATCTATGCATGTAAAAACAGCCAAAATCCGTTAAATTGTTGTCATTCACATATAGTTATTTTATTATATCTAATTATCGAATATGACATTTGAGTCAGTAATTGTATTAATTAAAATGGTTGAATCGACAGATTGAAATGAAAATATCGAATATACAATCAATGTAATCAAAGATATCTCGAATTGTAATTAAGAAATAATTAAAAAATATTACCAGTTTGTTGCTTCATCTATCATATTCTAACTTAATTCCATTCTGATTAAGTAAGATAAGCTTCTAGGCATTCTGAAATTCAACTTTGAAGTAATGTCTCCGCACTGATAATTTGAAATATTCTATTTGTGTAGTTTAAATAAATATCATTTTATTGCCTTCGTAAAAATGTAGCATTTAATTTAAAAAATATACTTTTAGTTTATTTTGTTTAAAAATACAAAAGTGCAAAAATAGTATTAAAAATATAAAAATAGTCCACAAATATCGAAATTACACTTTGAAATGAATAGATTCCATAAAAGTGTTTGAAATGATATTTAAGATGTCAAGAGTCTATTCCATAGCAGAATAATCTCTGGGTATTAGCTGCTGTAATATTTTAGAAAGAAACACATAATTAGTTGCTGAGATAATTTTCACTATAGAATTATGTAAATAAAAACTTGAAAACTGGAAAACTGGCTAATTTGAAGACAGAAAATGGATTATTTTTTATTCAAGTATTTGATATTTTCAAAGTGTATTACAGACTTTTCGATAGAATTCAATGCCACCGTTTATCACATATTTGTTGGTGTGTAAATCCGGAAACAGGAATACCAGAATCTGGTACATCAAAATATAATGCAAAACCAAATTGTGATGGAAAGATTCTGCTAACTAACGATTCTAAATTACAAATTAAAGGTTTTATAATTAACTTTCCTTTTTCACATCAATTACTGCAGCAATTTGTATACAATTTAATTTTCATTACATCAAAATTAAACTTATGCAAATTTATGGATACAGTACATTCTGTATGGTACTGTGATGCTACAATGTAGTTTTGAAAATGAGAAATGATAGGTTGTTTGGGAAGAAAAAAGGCTAAATTTTATCAACGATTGTTTTCATCTGTTATCAGTGAATGGATTTTGGCTTTGGGAGATGAAGCTAATGATGATGCTATTACAAGCAAAGATAAAGCAGTCAGATGGAAATTCCAACAGCTTGATATAAACAATAACTCGGTAACAAATCATCTGCTAATTTAAATTTGTAGTTTATAATTTATAAGTAATAGTTGTTTACTTTTTAAGTTATGAGTGTGAATTAATTGCATTTCTTCAATTAATACAAAATAGTAAAGTGGAGGACTCAAATTAAGTCCTGCATTTTAGCGATTGGAGAAAAAAGAGTGGAAGCCATATCGTAACGAATTGCGATCTTTGAATAAAGTTCGTAAATGTGGTCGAAATTTCTTGCGATTCTGCGACTTTGACAATAATAAGTATATCACACTAGACGAATGGTTAAATTGTACAATTTATGGTTAGTCTTTCTGATAATTTTTTATCTATGGTTTCTAAATTAGAAGCATAATTTTTTATCTATGGTTTCTAAATTAGAAGCAAAGTAATAATTAAAGAATTCACAGACCATTCTGATTGGCAATCATCTTTTCCTCATCTTTTTTCATATTTAAAAATTTCAATAAGATAAAAATATTCAAAAACTACATGAATTTTGCAACAAGGAAATGCAGTTTATACACGTGTATTACATAATAATTATTAATGAAATAATAAATATTCCAGTGGATACAACAATACCATCAAAGCGAATACTTAAATCAAAAATCTCACCTCCCAGAAAGAACCCGTTTTTGGACATTCTTCAACCAGACGATTAAAAAAGGTTAAATTTGTCTAATTTAAATGTCCACTTGTTATTCACAAAATAAACGTAAAAGTGAGAGAGAATAGCATTAAGAAGTTTCAAACTCATTCTTCATATAAGAATCGTCTGGTTGAAGAATTAGACAAATTTAACCTTTTTCTTCATATAAGTCAAGATATCCCTTCTGCTCATTAACAAGACAAACTAATATCTCCGACCATTATAACAAGAACTTATTAATTATCTGCAGTATTATTTAACTATGCTGTATACAATTTGTTTCATTTAAACGTCATTTCAAAAAATATACCAAAAATTCTGTGAAAATATACATAAAAAAGAGATCCATTTTTGACTTTACATATTAGCATGCAAAGTAACCGATGAGTCTTTAATTAGTCAAAAAGGATGATTCTTTTTACTATTCACGGCATCAAATTATGAATGACTCAAATATTCAACTGTGCAAAAATGTAATGTTAATAATGAAGTATACATTGCAATGTCGATCTCGCTGTTTTATAATTTGATGTACTATAAAGTAAATGAATGAATGTGTTATATCTAGTGCGAGTGAAAGATTCCAAGAATCTATACTGCTCGATCACATTATCAGAATGGCAGTGCTGATCTAAAAAAATACATTAGAATCGGATGAAACAGTACGAAAGGCAACACATTGTGCACTTCATATAATTCTTATCGATATATTTTTACTCGTTCTTATCAAAATATTACTCATCAGATCACTTAGCAAAGGAAAATACTTTACACGCATCCAAAAACATCTGAAATACTTCCAAAAGTAACAAAGAAATATTGTGTCTATCGAATGATACCAGTTGCGTTTGCTGTATCAAACAAACGCTGAAGTAAAATGAGTCATGTACCTATATGCTCAATTCACATAAAGAGTTAATTTTTTATTTCTCTATATTTTGATTCCGCAACTGATCATGTGAAAAGAATATCCGGTCACGCTGAGAACTATCATTTTCAAAATATCACAACGTAAACAACGAGAGAAATCCGAATTATAACAGGTAATGAATGTAACAATGCATTAACAAGAGCCTAAGTATGAAATATGCAAAAATGCAATTTGTCAACAAAATAATATCGCCTTTCCCCAAAAAAATGATGACATTATCCATAGCAAAACTTACCATACCACTGCTACCTATTTACTTTTCACGCAAAAAAGTAGCAAATTTAGCAATTTATGATCATTCCCTCAGAAAAAAGCAATATTGTGCTTTTATGTAATGGAATACACACCAAAAGAGCAACAAGATAAACGTTGACAGAAAAACAATCATCGAAAGATAACGGAGAATAGCACATTAAAAGAAAAATAACAATTCCAAAAAATGCGCAAATAACGAACATCCTACCTCAGAATTAAAATCTATGAATTTATAATAATATATACATTGAAACTAACAGCCTTACTTTTGTACAAAAAAGAATTAGCATAAGAATGAGATCGTCAAATATCTTATCGATTATCATGCAAACCAGCACTGCTAGTCAATTGTCTGTAAATCCAATAATGCAGTCTTCGAAAAATTCAATTAATTCGACAGCATATTTCTTCTTTATTTCTTCGTACTTCATACAGTAATACTTACCACTGTTATTACTGCAAGATTCTCTCATTAGAAATTATCAATTATTTAAATTAAGTGCAAGATAAAAGGTAAATACACTATGGTTAGACGTATTGTAGGAAAGATTATCAATACATTTTTACCTGTATAAAATAATTCAAAACCATAAAAGTATGCAAAGTTACGCTACTAAAAAATTTAAATTGAAAACCAATAAGAATAAAAAGAAAGCAGCTTACTTCCGTAAAACCATTGTTGCACTTTTAATATCTTTACCATCGTCATCAGCTACACCAACAATCCTAACTTTTTTCTACAAAATATTTCATCTTGAAAATAAAGGAGCTTACAATATGATTTGAATGGAGTTTAACATAAAAGATCTAAAAGGATGGAGTGTTAAAACATAACTAATAAATGCAGACAAACTTGTGGAACTAAAACCTCAGGTTTCGTTTCGACTGATTCACTTTCGCAATTAATTCTTGCACTACTCCGTTTCTTCTTTTCATATGCCTCCACTATTACAGGGACCTGTTCTTTGATTCGTTTGGCTCGTTCCCAAGTCGGCCTACAAATAACAATTATTGATTTTGTTATGTCTAGACATTTACATTTATTTGTATACAATTTAAGAACTCAAAAAGGATACTTTTAATCAACGACAGTTAATATCTTGTTCTAGACGCTTCTAGAACTTGTTACTTTTCTGTTTTCAAACAAATTATCAGCAGACTACACAGAAATAGCTCAACCAATAAGCACTACAATAATGACAGAAACATTGTTCAAAACATATAAGCTAAGAAACAAATAAGTGCTAGCAGCACATAAAAAACAATAAGATTTAAAAGGATGAAGTATATGCATAAATATGCAAAGAAAACGCTAAAACAGACAATCAAAAAATAATCTTACACCCAAGAAACTTCATAAAATTTCTCTAATCGCGTGCCTCTTCGTTCATATTTCTCCGAAATAATGCGATCAACTTGATACCATGACCTTTCCGTCATGATATAAAATGTTCTGATTACTAAATGTCGAGGCTTATAAAAGCTGAAACACCCAATTTTAATCACATCCGAAAGGTCGTCATCTATTTACTATTAAGCAATAAACGTGCCAAAGTAACTATCACAAATCAATCGATTCGTATTACAGAATAACATGAGTAAAGTCCTGGACAATAGTAAATTACAAGTACTTGAGTAATTGCAATTTAGAAACCGCTAATTACAAAAACAGTACTGCTGTTTTAAATGATCAGACGAACTAAATCGTAGCACAAATACTCAATATTCAAACAATAAATCCGCGCAAACCACCATACTTTTAATATGTTTCACCAATTAGCGTAATGCCAAAATATAAACAATGAAGAAACCTTGAAAATGATAGTTTACGAGATCAAAACACACTATTAACTCCCATAATTCAATATTATTACTTACACTTCAAAAACATTCGAATGACGCGCGACCGACACATATGTAACGCGGCCTTTTCTCTTTTCAAAACTTTCGACTCTATGCAATACTTCGAGTCATGAGAATCTATTTCCCCCTATCAATCAAATCAATATCCGCAACAGGTACCATATCAAGAAAGAAGTAGCAAATGACCTCAAATTAACCGCTATAGATTTTGAAATCTCACAAATTTCCATCGTGGTTTATTCTATTTCCACCAATATTATATTACAGTAGGGAAAGTTCCATTTTTATGTGCAAGTGAAAAGAAAAACCAAAACCAAAACCAAAATCAAAACTGGCCATTTATCTTTATATTCTTTTAAAAGCCACCAACATCTCTACGAGAGACAATAATATACTAAGCAAACAACAAAGCTTTTCTAACATAATCGAACACCAAATATAATTCAAATGAATAAATAGAACGAGGGTTCACTCGCCAAGATGATCACTTTACAATCTCATATTAGTACTGATTTGCAAGAATCGTTTCGTAACAAGCAAGTTTAATACTAATATTACCAATTACGTTTACCGACCAACCTTAAGACATTACCAATCACATTTAGCTAGTGATGGCATGACTAGAATGGCAGCGACACTCGCTAATCAAAATGTAGCAAGTGCAATCAAGATTTATATACATGCATACTCAACAGGAATATATATAGCAGTGAGTTGCACAGTAACAACAAGTAACACTGCATTTATGTATTAAGTAATTATGCATTTTCAATTAAGATTACGTGATATTTACCTTACTTTCTAAGGAGGCATAGAATGAAGTTATAGATACATGAGCAAAGTTGAAACAAGATAACCAAAGGAAATATCACGCAACTTTTTGTGTCGAAGTACTATTTTCCATTTTATGGAAAAAATAGCAATTAAAACAAGACTATAAAATCAATAAAAAGAATATGATAAATAGGTCAGAAGTAGAGTGGTAGACTTTGAAAGCCTAGTCTATGATCCTACAAGTATACATACATATATCTATACTAATAAGTTGCGTTATGCATATATTGTAGTGTTATTTTGGTCTGGATAAACGCAATTGCTATGTTTTCAAGATATTGTACGTTATACGTCACAATATTTCACTTCATGAAGTGATTGAAAGCAGAAATTACAAGTATATGTGATTCCCATATGACTTTAGCCCGTTTTTTTTGTTTGCAACGAAACAATATAGATCAAAAATCGATAACTTAGTTGATTATAATGATAGCTGTGGTATAATGAAGGTACTTTTCAGATGCTAGATAAAAAGACGAGCAGTGCACACATATATGCACACCTCACAGCTGTTATTTGAAATGTTTCCACTGGAAGAGAAAAAAAACAAAAAAGTGTCGTACTTATATGAGACCTTTGCGGCGTTTATAGTCTTCTAGACTTATGGGTCTCGAAGACCCTCTGTTTGATATTGCCCGACTGCTGCCTGACTCAGACTGTCTTAAATTTGACTCTGTCGAATTGATTGATGAGGAGATGGAAGTAACAGTCATCGCAGCTAAAAACGAAGAAAATTTATTCATAAAAGCAGCAGATACAAAATTTGTCGATTTGAGCCTTTAAATTTGTTTAAAAAACTTTTAGATCAAATATTTTGAGAATGGATACTACTCTACACCTGCTAACTGGCAACACCAAAATATGACCTTGCCTTGCACCACCTGAGCAAAAAATCAAACAAAAACTTGGGTTATTTCAACCATTAATAACTAAGTATTTCATTTCCCAGAAAATTTCCTTATATGGTAAACGGAAATCCGTAAAAAAGATAAGTGGTAAAAGTTCACTCAAATTTTTATTTGGTTCAGTACTCAGATTTGATGCTTGTTATTAAAAACCATAGACAACAGAGAGGAGCTTACCAACAGGTATAGCAATGTCGATATCAACATCGAAATTATGGGCATTAAACAAATCTGAAACCGGACCACTTGAACTTCCTTCTCTACCCACACTGGTTAGTTCTTTCTGAGATATTGTCTTTCTAACGAATCCTGTAAATATTTGGCACGAATTCTGGAAGTGCTCAGAAAATGGCAAAAAAATCGTATGTGTTAGGTTAGCGTACAAAAAGTGATTTTAGAATGAGTTGGTTTTTTTTCCGTCAAAAATTGCACAACAAAAGGAAATATAAAGATTGGTAATTAAAGCATATCAGTGCTTGAAACAATTAAAATTTGAAAAATTGAACGCACCTACTGACATAGAACATAACAAAATAATCTTACTGCTATGAAAGCAAACTTTCCTACAATTTCATTCTTACTTGTTTTTGCATTAACTTCTAGCTCTGCTTTATTTCATTCTTTAGTACTAAATACTGAATTTTTGAAAACACTATCTAAAATTAAAATATCAACAAAGAGAAGCGAATGAGGAAGGTAGAAGGAAAACTGACTATCACCAGCGCTGCCTCCAACTGAATCCATATTTTCATTTGTTTGCTGGTAGATTTTATCTTTACCAGAAACAGGCTGGAATTGTTGAAAAATATATAGAAATAAGTTGACTTGCAAGCAAATTTCTTAATAACTTTGCTACAATAGAAAACTGATTACGAATATCAAATATTAAAAAATGATCAAATTTGATTAAAAATAAGAGTTCAAACTTACAATACATGGTGATATTGTATGAAACAATTTTTTAATTACATATTAAGAATTTATGAACGCATCAGCTTGGAACAGAATTGGAATAATGACTATAAACCTTCATTCGAGCATTCTTGCGGGTGAAAGGGTCGTCTTGATTCGCTGTCTCAATTTGTATTTGACCACTGAGGATTGCTTCCTTGATGGCTTGTCTATTACGTTGATTAATCCAGCTAATTCCACGGATACTCTGTGAACGACGTCGCTCCTGTAATATTAAAATGCTTGCTTATCTTTTTTCAACTCTCCAATCATAATTTGTGTAAATTCGAGCAAATCAACAGACTATTCACAAAAATTGAGTTTTTCATATATTGTCATGGATAGCATAAAATTTGAAAATAATTCAAATAGCATACCAATTCAGAAGCTCTAGCTTCCAAGTCATCAATCTGTTGTTGAAATACCTGTACTTCTTCAACATTTCCGTATTGTTCGGCTTCTTGCTGCAATGAAAAAATTGGAATAAATTTCTGCAACACATTTGCAAGAAAGAAAAATGAAGGCAATTTTTTTGAAATCTGAAGAGGATGATTACTTGATTCAAAAACGGTAAATAGGGCAAACATACGCAAAACAACACAATATCAAATAGTAAGAGTTAGTAATTTTCTTCTAGACTTAATATGTTTTCCATTTCAAAGTTTTCAAACACAGAACGAACATTCAGCGTAAGTCTGAATGAAATAAAAGAAAAAACCTTACTAAAATCAAAACTCAAATGCGTCATAGTAACTCCACTATACTACAGTACACTATGCTACACTACAGCGCAACATATTCATATCATAATCACCAATTCCAATTATACTAAGCAGTTGCAAGGTGCCTTATTCAGCAAGCAATTACAATGACTTGTACTGCAGCTATCATGTATCTAGCAAGGATGAATTCTCCTGCAGTGTATTTAAAACCCATAAACGCGTAAACGAATGATCTAGAAGTCAAAACCACGTTTTGAAGAGTTTAAGTATCTAATTTGTAGAGCAAAACATAGCATTAGCTACAGAATTCAATCAATCAATGTGAAATAGAATGAAGATGGAAAATATACAGGATTTTCTTAACAATTTCTAACTACTATTTGATTTAAACGCTTTATCTCACGCGCTGGTTTCAAATCATTCTCCTTATAATCATTTTTTAAAACATCGTACTGTACTGTTATGTCCACAATGCTATCCTCGTATATTATTTACTTTCATAATTACAGATAAACAGTGCGTAATCTATTTTTTTTAAATACAGAAACATTGCCGAAATCCAACTTTACCAGACTTTCAGTTCTCACTTATTTTACGTATTTATATGCGCTATCCTTTCAATCATGAAGAGAAAGATAAATCTTTACCACATTCCAGCTGGTTAATTCATTTTATCCATCACTTCCAACGCAATTCCTAGCTTTTGATAAAGAATATAATAAAATTAGGATAAAGATTAGTGGAATAAAAATTGAAAATATTATCAATTATGAAAAAGTTAAGATTGATATCAATGATTCGTATATATGTCTACTGCTTCTTTATTTTAAACCTAAATCAAATTGTTATGTAGAGTTAGTTACTGTAACACTTTACAGAGACTGAAGTGTTATTTCGTGCAACTTTTATTTGAAGTAACGAATTGTTGACAAAAGAGTAATAAATTATGCAAAGGATGCAAGAAAGGGAAGAAATGAGTTCGTTACTCAGCACATTCATTCACATCAATCAAAAAACCATCTCAAACCGTTTGATTCACTTATCGATCGATTACTTTGCATTCCTTCATTCACTCCTAGCCTCTTTCTTTATTTACAAGCAAATACTGTTTGACATTCAGATGTGTAATTCACTTCTAGGGACATGATCTGATGATAAAAAATCTGAAGATGCCAAGAATGTACCGTGCTTGGAAATTATACTATAACCAAGAATCTAAGCTTACATATCAGTCTAACTTCATTTTTGCATTTAATTTCTTTCCTAAACATTGCCTTCTTGAAATCGTTTGTATTTTTAATTCAGAAAACACATCATTAAAGCAATTAAAACCCATTTACCACTAACAATAATCTAACCATACTTCTGTTTAACATCAAAGAATGCTCCTCTTACATTTGCTATGCTTCTGTTAGCAAACGATAGCAACAACCAATAAAGTATAAATATGATAACAACTGTAATTACAATCGATGATAATTTATAACAGAAGTGATTAACAAACTGATTAATGAATGGGAGAGAGTGTTGTGGAAGTGTTCATGCAATTGAGCTCGAATAAAAAGTCATTTTTATGACTGATGATTATGAAGTGATTGAGATGGTGCTAGATGGCGCAATAATTCATTTTATTTAGTAATGATCTTTTACTCATTTTTGCTTAATGCATATACAACATTTTCACACAGCTGCTTCCCTCAACAAAACAAATAATAATAACTTTCACTTCATATAACTTGCTTATTCAATCATGCAGCAAGTGACTCAATAGCATGATTCAGCGATTAATGCTCGGTACAAATTGTAATTGATATGAGTGAGTGCACTGCCAAGTGTGTGTGAAGCAAACATCCACAGTTTGTATCAGATTAACCATCTCAATTTCAAACTTCATTCTTGTTTACCTACCTCAAATCAAAGGAAAGGAAAGACAAGACAAGACTGCAATCAAACTGACACACATCAGTTAGGTCATAAATAGCGAGCGTCCCATGCAATATACATCATGTGAAAAGTATACAAAAAGATAAAAATTCTACCATTGCCAGTTTACAAAGAATAGTAAATTGAGCAAAAATAAACACGCAAAACAGGTACATGCCATCTAACTTTTTCCCAGTCTCAACAATTTCAATTTACACATATCATCAAAATTTACCTTAATCAAAACTAACTACTATTCGTTAGGTCAACACTGTAGTCTCGTCTCCAACTTACTTTTCCGATAAGTTTCAACACCACGTAAGTAAGTTTTTTAGTTCAATACGCTATCCCCCTGCCCTATCATATTACTTGATACTACTAGCATCACTACTTGCTTGTTTCCAAAATTAGATTACAGAGCAAACATCTACTACCAAGCCAGTATCATTCGATACTTATCTTCAGCATAATCATGAAACATATTCACATAACATCCAAGCACAATACACCTTACACAATACACATTTGCTTGCAGTTATCATAAATATATAATATCGCAATTATTGCTCGCATTTGCAGATAGATATTTTCTCAGAGAATTCATTGAAAATTTGCTTGCAATAGTAAAAATAAAGCAAAGTGGCAGTGATATGACCTTTAAAACGAATAAATTATATGCCTTCACATTTCGTCTGCAAAAGGGTTACGTTCTCGCCCTATCAGTAACATGTATTAAATAATATACAAGCTTCTTTCTTTCTGTTTTCTCAAGTTTAGATGTTTATATTCAGACTGGAACTGCTGAATAAGCGTGTCAATTGAATCACGTTTTCTGACATACTGTTCGAATCTGAACAATGTCAATTATTTATCTCACTTTGTTCTGACTAGTTTTTAAGCAAAATAAATAATGCACCATTACCATATCGTCATTATTCTAGATTTCTACACAAGAGCGACTAATAAAAATTTAATCGTTAATAATTATCAGAATGACTACAAGATAAGTTTAATTTAATTACTTTTGACAAATACGTCCCACTACTACTACTGCTTTATTACAGTAAGTAAGCAAGTGCAAATACTAGACTTCACTTTAATTAATAGCACTATAGTGTTTTTCACTTTGTAATAATAAGAATAAAGAAAGATATGAAAGATTTACATGTGATACTTTTAAAAAGATTAAATTTCATGCGTAAATTTAGCACTCGCAACAAAATAGATTGCAGAGTTAAATGTTGTTTATTTATAGCTGTAATGCGGTCACAACAATATACCAACTGTTTATTTCTATACTATTACTATTACCACTATGCAAACTGCAAACAATAAACACATTCACTTGTTGGCAATTTTCCCTCAAGTCATTTCAACTTATTTTTAATAACAAACTTGACGTTATCTTATAAACTTACTTCACATCTAATCTAATCTAGTCTAATCTAAGGCACACAAGTAATCACAGCAAGAATGTCTTTTTCATCTCGGTCAACTGTATCAGTCTTATACTAACTTATCAGTAAGTAGGCATATTCAAATCAGTCATATTCAAAAACTTATTAATCTGAATAATTTTCTAACAAACTTCTGTTTTATTATTCTAAGGCCTTATGCATTTTTGTTGCACAAAAAACCTTCCACTCAATAACAAAAAAATCAAATCTGTTTGGTACTTTTTTTCAAAGACCACAGGTTACGCTTAACTTATTTTCCTCTCGCAATCCATTCCTGGTACATAATCAGCGAGAAGTAATCGATATTTTTTAAATGCTTTTTTTAAGAATAAAAAAACCTCTTCGCGAACATCAATCTACATCACTCGTATCCAAATGAAATATCATTACGTACCAATATAATATTACTATTATTATCGTCATTATTACTACTGATGACTACCCGCACTCACATTATCATTGCTGTTGTCTTCCTCACTACTATTGTCACTATTACATGACCTAAAATCCATCCTCCATTTAATAATAAAATTTCCAAGAAACTAATTTTTTCTTCTCGGACTAAATTTCACAGTTCTCACAGTTTTAACGAATGCAGAAATCAAACAGTTGCACTCTTGAGTAAGTAAGTAGTAACCTATTTTAGTTTAAAAAATCAAAAGTTTTGATTCATTCAAAGAGAATCTGTCTGTCTACTAACAACCATCAGCCATGCTTTTATTCATCCATCCATTCTATTTTCAAACTCATTTTAATTCTTTTTTGCAGAAATATGCCCAAAAATTATCAAAATATGTTCGTTACCCCTCAAGCATAAACAAAGACCCATACTATGTCGTTTATTCGTTTATCTAAGCGCACATTTAATCATTTCTCAGCTTTGCGACACATACATCTCTTTTTGCTCCTATCCATAATAGCAACAGTAACCCTTTTCTTGCACACATCTCATTTTCATATTCGATGGATGAGTACCTTTAAATTTACTTTCTTTCTCAATTCAAATATTAACATGCCTGGCAATTAACAAGCTGCAAAATTAAGTGATATCATTCTACAATGTTTTATCGCAATATATGCAAATGCTCAGATCACATATACATATATACACTCTACAAAACGCAATTCACACGCAATTCGCACTTGGTGTTAGCAGGGATTATGGTCACTCATTTTATAATGAATCATTGTATGTAATTTCAAAAAAGCATGCCCTGATAGTGTAAAATATTCAAGAATCACTAAGGAACTATGAGGCGTAATGATGGAATTAGCAGTTTAAGATTTATTAATTCGTCAGCAGCGAAATTCCTCCACACTTGCACTCATTGTATTTCATACTCCCTTCTTTTTTTTACACTATCTTTCACACAATCATTTCTCTTCCTCATAAATAACACCTAAAAATCCGTTCAATAATACAATGCACTTAAGCGAACAGTCTGATCTTTCGGTCAACTAAAATGTGTCACTCAATCGTTCTTCAAATTTCAAATTTCTCGCTCAGTTGCTCATATACACGTATAATTTAATTAATACCTCATGTTACATAAACTACGCTTTTTATTTAATACAGCGTAAAGATGACTTTACGCTTTTTAAATAAAAAATAAAAATAAAAATAAAAAAATGAATAACTTCAATAAATATAATACTTCATATTATACAATATTCTCAACTAAATTTTGCATATTTCACAACATTATAGACTCTCAGCCATTTATACCTAACCTATACCTCTGTTCCGTATCCAAATCTTTTTTGCAAAAATACTTCTCAGAAACCCAATAATATATGCATGCCATTGAATCTTTTTTCACGAGTTCAGTGAATTAATTCGCTGAAGATTATTTTTATTACAACACTGACCTCATTCATTTTTCATTCTTTCTACACCATTCATTCAATATTTTTCACTGCAAATGCTTTATAGATATTATTTGTAGTATTATCAAAACCGGAAAGTTGTCATCTTTACATTTTTCATCGAATAACCGAAAAAGAGTACACAAAGAATGGAAAGAGATAAGAGGATAGACGAAATCACGTCAATTTACAATCAAAATTGCTGATCCAGAATCTATATTACACTTTTCGATATGGAATGAATGTGCTGACATCAATATTTCATTCCACTCTATACATGTATGCTTATACTAACTCTATGCTTATTTCTATCCATAATTTCATTTGCATATTTCACAGTACTCAATCCTTTAGCATGGTACTACTGATTTCAATTCGTTTGACAATAAAAAATTGTTACACAAAAATGCAATTACAGAAATAAAAACTATCAAGTCTTTCCAATCACATAAAACATACAAATGAATTATTGCTAGCAAAATATATCAAGAAGAAGACGATATTTTACCCCATGCACTAAAATGTGATTTATGATTCTACATTTCGTTATACTAATTATTTAATTTAAAAAATAAGTTTCAATTAATGATCACTATTTAAATCTGTCAAAATCCACAGATATAAAAAATATAAAACATGCCAAATTGGGCAAATTTTTCAATATCAAATTCTGTGTGATAAAGAGATGATTATAACTGTCAGTTTATACTGTCTAAGAATATATTTTCAATAAATTTGATAAACAATTGAGAAAACTGACTGATAACATTAAGCAGTCATATCAGTAAGTTTAAGATGGTTGCGTGCAAGAAGTGAAGAAAGGAACAAAGATAGTTAAGATAACCTAATATGCAAGCAAAGCATTAATACATTAGTGAACAGAAGTTGATTCTTGTTTTCATGTAGTTTCTGACTTTCATTTCTATCACACTTTCCTTAACACATTATTATCACTCTTGCAACAACAAAGTATTCATAGACATCATACCACACACAAACGCCCGTCTCCTTCATTAAATACCAAAATTCCTTATTACACTCACTCTGTTTCATTTATTATCAAATACATTTTAATTAAAAAACTAATTCTCCATTTGGCAATCAAAATCAAAATCTATATTCGAAATGTATCATTCTGAAACAAGATGATTCACTTGTTTCTGCATGTATATGCTTCTGTAACCCATCAAAACTTTTCTAATGTAATTTTGCCACATTAATTTTGCATGTTTGTTCGCACACTATGACACCATTTTATAGCAAGAAAAAATTATTACCTATTCATTTATTTAGTTAGTTCAAGTAAAAGTGTATATAATTCTCAAACTTTTACTCATTTTCCAATCAATCTTGATTATAGTTGACAAATGAAATATTTGTTTGATTTTTATACTAGCTTGCGCTAGCAGAGAGCACGTGGAGTCTGTCTTGTTTCCTTTTTTTGTTATTTTCCATCGTGACGACTAGTTTCTCCCTTTCACATTTATTTCTGCTCATCAGCATCATTTTGTTAATAACTACTCAAAATTACCGCTTTACTCAATTATCATCAGCTTACTGTCGTCCACCGATTACGAAAATTTTTAAAATCGCTAATAATTAATTATATCGAAACTAGTATTAGTAGTTCACATTAATCATATTAACAGAAGACAAAAATTAAAGCTGAATTAAGTTATAATGAGTTTAGATTATTTATTTTATCTTTTTACTCTTTTCTTCCTTCCTGTAATAACAAAATGTGTATGAAATTCTAATAATTTGTAACTTAGTAAAGCTTAAAAGCACAAAAGTATCAAAATAATTAATAAAGCACTCTGCATAATAAGTAAGTAAGTAAGTAATAATCTAGCATAAGTATATTTTCATGCATCAATACACAACTTATTGTTGAAATGAAAACTTAGCAGAACAATAATGACCAAATTTGTATGCTCCCTCGCCACTTACCCTTATTTCTTCTCCAACATGCATACATACACCTTCAACACTTTCTACGTTAGTGCAATGTTATTACTGTAAACGTTCCAAAGGAAACACTAAGCAATTTTTTTTTTTGCATTTTAATTCATTTCTCACAAAAATCTTCTATTTCAGTATGTGAGTGAAACCTTTGCACCCTTCGTTACTCATTTTTGTATTCAAATAAATGCTGTCTGAATTTGTTTACATCGTCAACACCTGCATTACAACAATGCTATGTCAGCAACAACAAACTAACTAACTAACTTATTGCTCATTACTTTATTCTATCCTACTTTACTTACTTTACTTTACTCTACTCTACTTTAACTGACTCAATCATTCTATGAAATCTCATCTTAATTTTTTTCAGTGTAAAAAGTATTTCTACTTCTTTTCAAGTTCTTTAACTCTGTTTCAGCTTTTCATTACTTCCTAAGACATACCATGCATTTCATTGCTTTATTTCTAATACAGTAAATCACAAAATCAATACTTCACTGTAACTTGAGCTTTAAGAATGTTCACATCTACAGCGCATTCCTAAATTTCATGGAATGATTTGAAATTTTCATATATCAATTATTCATGAATGCATTCTAATATATTAAAAGTCGAGATAATTATTCCTTACTTGCTGTTTTATTTTCATCGTTCCCAAAATTTTCTAGGATATAAATCTTGCTGCAGCACATTTTTCTCAATCACTAAATGACACCCCGTGCTCTATAAATTGAAATTTGTCATTTAATTTTACCCCACATTCTGATATTTTGTCCATCTCCACACTATTGTCTCACCTATACCATTATATTATGTTATATTCTTGGCAAATAATGAACAACTTACAGTCCACAAACAGGTTACACAATTTTCTACTTCAATTCTATAAAGTCAAAAAATTATTTTTTTTCAATAACTAACTAACTGTCCAGAGAAAAATTTGCAATAATTTTTTCTCATCCAAAATTCGTAGACCATTATCATCTTCTGTTTGATCGCCGACAGTCATGTGAAATATAACCCTTCTTTGAATCTAGTTTAAGCAAAACAGATTCTATTTCTCGAAAATATATTCCGCCGACTAGGAACTGAATATGTGAGAGTTGAATTTAAAACTCTTCTATACCATACTATGTGTAATTCTGATCATAAATTATAATGTTCATATCGTTGAATTTTAGAAGTTAAGTGAGTACTTTGGTATTATACTCATATTATTGACTTTATTTTCATTCTTTCCCAAACTTCTATCCTTTGAATACAAAATCCTTTTAGAACAACACAGTAAAGACCACAACTAATACTACTTTCAAGGTCATAAACATGCGATACAAGCTACCATGTTTCTCATATTTACCTTACTACTGTTTGGTGTCTATACTTGCAGTTCAAATCATCTCTGAATAAATTTTTGATTTTGAGGAGCTAAAAAAAGATTTAAAATTTAGATGTTGAAAGCTGAAGATTTGGACCAAAATTCACAAGATAATTTAGCAGCAACTGTCCAACCAACAGTTACAGAAAGTGTTACAAGCAAGCCCGATATGGATACTCGTGGACCACAGTCACTTCCGTCACATGCAGCACCCGCACCATCTAGGTTTCATGATTTACAACTAATTACACTAGTCTATCAACAAAGACGTACTTGACAAACCAGTTTGTATTTATGTATCTCAGTATTCCTTTAAGCAATTAAAAGGATATGGAATGGAACAGTGGAATGATAGAAATACCTAGAAATTTATAATGTGAGATCAAATTAGACACCAACGACAATACTAGTTTTACAAACTATTTTACCTTTCGATAACCCATCAAAAACAAATCTAATTTGAAATTGCAGTCCAAAGCAGCAACATAAACGTCGCTTGAAATTTGATATGTCTAGCAAAATCCAGATCATTCCTGACAATCGTCAGGGACAACTCAATACTGCTTATCTAGCCACTATTCCTGGTGTATTGAAAGTTGCCGAGATTGTAAGTATTATTACTTTTCACCTCAAAAAGGAGACAGAAAATTTCAGCAATGTTAGCAAGTACTGATTAGATATTATAGAAGAGAGGCAATTATTTCTAATTAACAGAAAGTATGAATGAACAACAAGTAAGATTCCCTACAGATAAAGACATGTGTAGGTAAAATTAAATCGAATGAAAATGAATTAAATTACTAATGAATGCTTTTATTAAATGAATACACTTCCAATGTATGCAAATATTAGGCTCTGTCGTTTATATCATTCATTTTGGCAATCTGTGCGGATCGAAATGCCACTACGGCTGCCTGGACTGAACATATATCTTTCGCAGCTACACTTATTATTTCCGGTCTAATGATAGGATATGTCTGCTTTCCGCATGTAACAATTAAGAAGGAACCAACTAGAGAAGGACTTATAATCGCGGTAATACCTAGCATTTCTTGCCTCACAGTTATTTTATTTGCAAACATTTTCTTTGGTATTTGTCACAATTATATTCGTGTAAAGAGTAACAAATAATAATTATCCCTTCAAATGTAATGATTCTCAATAAATTGTACGAGATGAATTTTCACTGAGTAATAAATAACAAAGTAAAAATAATATACATCTTTGAATTTTGATTTCAGGAACTTATTTTTTATGGCATGGCAACTCTGCTTTTCTTCATAGCAATATGGCTTATGGTGCACCTTTCCGCCAGTTGGCTTACTTATGGACGTGGTTCTGCTATTATTGATGCGGTAGATTATTTTTTAATTTTACATCATTGCTATAGCAAGTTGACAATAGATTTATCAAAACTTTGGAAAAGTTAGAGACGTATATTAAAGTTAGAGACGGATATTACTGAAAATTCTAAAACAAGCATAAATTTAAAATATTTTAAAACTGGTTTTTATAACGCTGAATGATTTGCAGATAATCTGCGTGGCATTAACCATACTCTTTGGTACAGAAACATTTATTAAACTAAAAGCGTGGAGAGGTGAAAATGAATCCACATCCCACATCATTCAAACATCTAGGCCAATAACCGAGCAAGGAAAACATTACGATGCAAATGCAGAGCTGCGCAGATCTCAGGAATCTGAACTGGCTTAAAACTAATAAGATGCATTTTCTATTACTCGAAAACAAAATTATTTGATAATATAATTATTGGCAATAATAACTTCATGTAACAGTCCCAATGATTGTCAAATTTCAGGATAATTAAGCTAACACTTTAATACAAAGCTTGCATGGCTTTTAAGACAGAAGTTATGAATTATTTTAACTTGTCTTAAATCTAAAATTTTTCTACTATAAAGAAGAAAGATATTGTCAAGATCAAATAAACCGGTGAAAAAATTAAATTAAATCACAACATGATTCAACCATCAGTTGTAAATTCATAACATATCGTGTGCTAATTTTTAATTGATGCAAATATTGATTCTATTTATGTAATTCTACCTTAGATATTTCCTTTTCGATGTCTGTTATAAAAAAATACATTAAGAAGCTTTTCTCTAATCCTAGTAAAACTATTCTTATCTTAATCCCATCACAGTACACACAGCGCAGCTGGAAATATACAAACAAAGAAAGTGTATAGTCTTATAGAACGAAGAAAGGACGGAGATGAATAAAAATCGAAGAATTGACTGGTTAAAAGTACTCCATCTGGAGAAAATTAAAACAATAGTGGTAATACCTTTTTAGAAAAATAATATCAAAATTACAAAACATTCCAGATTTATAAGCTGTTGGTACTCACAATTACAAAGATCTAAGCACATCCACGAAGAATTTATTTTATAATTCATGATAACAGTCCTATAATTCTTAAATACTAAGATAAGTATTCCCCATCTCATTTATCTCAAAATTTTTTAACTTCGCATCCACATCTTGAATACTTCCATTTTAGAAAAAATTAGATCTACTTTTTATTGCTGCAGATAATGAATCAAGAATTTTGAAGATGATAGACTGATTCAATTCAAAAGAAAATGATAGACTGATTCAATTC
>UYYF01004678.1:25437-35680 GCA_900618365.1 Thelazia callipaeda
AATAGACTGATTCAATTCAAAAGAAAATAAAGCCAGATGCGTGAGCAAAAAAAAAGAAGTTTAAATATAAAAGCTACCTTGAGCTTGATGAGTTTTCCTTTTTCAACTGCATAATTAAGAGGACCTTTTTGAAATCGCATTTTCTCTTGTACCATCTGTAATTAATTCTATGCACGTATTTTAAGCCAAAATAAAAACAATGAGAATTTAAGAAATCCACAAATTCTTTTTTTTTTTCCTTATTAAGTCGCTGCAACCATAAAAAATTATAACAAGAAACGTTTTTTATTAAATTCCTTAGTTCTGAATTCTAAGTGAAAATCTAACCAATTCAATATCTTTATCGCTGTAGCTATAATTAACAGCTTTTCGAATATCGGCTTCCTTTTTTTCTACTTGATCTATAGTAAGAATTGCAAGATTCTGCAAATAATTAACAAAGAGAATCAGTAAAATTTTCCAATACAAGCATAAAAAATTATTTTCAGGAAAGAAGTACCTTTCATTAGTAAGCACCAAATATGCTAGACACTAACCATGGCTGATTAACCAAATAATCTCGATAATTCAGTACAAACTCACATTTGATTTCATGGCTTCATGCCATTTATTAAACTCTTGAACAGTGAAATCTGAATTCGAAACAAATTCTAAACGATAAACACGTTCTTCTTTACCATGTTTTAACTTGAATCCTTTATTTGTTCGCGTACTTTCCAATTGATAAACCTTTGCAGTTTCAACAACGTCTAGAATTTGAGCCGCCTGAAAAAATTTTATATTAGAAATATTACTAAAAGAAAATAATTTCTCTGATGAACAACTTGATGTCTACTTAATTGTCAATCAAAACATCAACTAAGCATTATTGTATAATATGCATGGCTTAATGTGTAAACTATCTGTAAGATGTGTACAAAAATTGACAGTTCATCAGTTCTCTTTGCACTAAATTATTTTTGAAAGAAAAATAACTGAGGATTACGCGATAAACACTTCGTCCTTCCTTATTTCTACCAATACCAATACGTACAAAGCAGCCAATCACTGTTTTGTTGAAAAATGGGGCATGAACAAATTTGGAAATCTTAAAACGAGATAAACGTATTCTCGATAAGTCTGCAAGACAATCAACCTGCAAAAAACAGAAGCTGAATCATAATAACAAGGCAGTAAGCAGTCATGAAGTTCCTAACACTGAATACAGTAAAATAATATATCACTTTTTTACAAAAATAATGCTAGTACCAAATAACATTCACAAAAATTGCAGGGTAATGTTTATTCATTTATTAAGTTGCTTTACTGCATTGCAGATACCACAGCTGAATAAAATTATTTAGTCATCTTTTAATAAGAAATACATCTTCAAAAAAACCACTGTTCTATACAACGTTGATCGGAAAATACTTCATGATATAAAAACCTACCAAATGCAATGCTGACTCACCTCGCGTTTTTTTTCTGGTGAGCAACTGCGGACTCTACTTTTACTTGAACTTCTGCTTGAAGACCGACTAGTTGAGCGACTGGATGAACTGGAACTTTTCTCATAATCATCTTCACTACCATCATTTCCAAATACTTCATCAATATCTAATTCTGACTCACGAGAGAGAACTTTCTTCTTCTGTGCAGCTGAATTTGACTAGAAGTTAAAACAACAATCAACAACTTCCCATATACTGAATGAGTTTCAAATATAATGTTTAAAAACTTGTCAAGCTGTGCAATATAATTAATAAACAGAAAAAAATTTGGAAACACCAGCTCATACCTTCTTGCTTCTCTTTTCTTTTGCTAACTAGATCAGCCATTGCACTTTTCTGTTTCTGTTTTTTTTTAATTTCTGATGGTCGCTGAAATTCATCAAAATCGTCGCCTTCTTTATCGCCACTTTGTAAACGCAGGTGTGCTTGCACTGAAAATTAGAATTTATAAAGTCAAACTATGTTTTCCTCCAACTCATAAGCCTATAAATTTCTAAAAATCACACAGAAAATTCAACAAAAAACTTGAAACTCGCAAATAATTTTCATGAAGCAATGTAATCATAATTAATAAGATATCTCATATTATTCTCATGATTTCAAAAAAATTGCAAATGATCAGAATTCTTCTACAACTTATCTATTTAGCTGCAGCTGAACTTTTTAATCATTCGTATTATACAAATAATCTAACTTTAACGCTACGTTTAGTTTTTAGTAGTCATTTTACATGAAAAACTTGAAATTGATATTTCTAAAGACAATGATTGGCTACGACTGAATTAATCCCATACTAAGTTTTTTGCCAAACATTAATTATCACAACATGACAATGCGGTTTTACTTTGAAGAGAGCTCCAATTATCATCTCTAACAATCTTTGAGAAAGAAAAGGAGTCACACCTAACAAGGAAACTAACTTTTATTTTCTTCGGCCCCACTCTTTTCATCGACGTCACTTTCAAAGAACTTTTTTTTAGCTGTAATAATTATAGAACCAATTCCATGAACAAAACGAAAAAAGAACGTATGTGAAGATATAATCCTTATTATTCGATTATGTCAGGTCAATTCATACCTTCCTTATCTCGCTTTTTCTCTTTACTTCGTTTCTTCTTCTCTTTTTTGAATAAACTTGCCCCATCTTCCTTCTGAGCTTTGATTTTCTTTTGAATAGCATGCCTTAATAGACAACCAGAAATGAAACAAAGACTCTTTAATAATCAACCTAAAAAAGTGACTTCTTTTAATAATCATTAATAATATCAATAAAATGAATGACTTTAATATATACAGGTCTACATATCAACATTAAAAAGTAATATAAATATAAATAACTTATATATATATATATATTCTTTAACTTTAGTAGTTCATTAACTTTAGTATACGTGATATAAATTTTGAACTATAATTTTGTTGAAATATCAACCTTGCACGCAATATCTCTCTCTGCTCAACACGCTTGAAAATTTCTGCTTCCCGATCTTTCTCCGTCATACCCTCTAGTCTACGTCTATCCTCGTCATCCAAAAACATATCATCATCGTATTCATCGACCAATGACTTCTACAAATTTGTCTGCAGTTATAACATTAGAAATAAATGAACACGATCCTCTAATCACTAGCTGGAATCTTAACCTGCGCTGAACTGAAGAAACTGATTAATCAAAAAGAGACAATTTAGAATAGTCAAAATAATAAAATCATTCAAAACAAATTCATTTATTTACCTTCCCACTATCATCACTAGTTCCTTCATCGCTATCAGTACCAGCTCGCGCTTTTTTCCCATGCTTGATGAAATTTTTATCACTTTTGCGTTTTCTACTACTGGTTGCAGCTTCCACATCTGAATCTGAGTCCTCTTCTGATGTGCCTGAGAAAAATAAATTGCTGAAAAACACTAGAATGCAGCATTCATAGTACAAAAAAGAAAGTGATAAAATGAAGTCACTAACTTTCAATGTAGTATAAAATCAATGGAGCATTCTCAAATATATCCATGACGAGTATATACTATAAAAACTTAATCTTTGACAACATTTAATTTTTCTTACAACAAGATTACCTACTTACCACTCTCAATAACTTTCCTGTTTTGTTGAGTAGCACGGCTAGAACGTCTAGTTTTTGTTTTTTTATCATCATCACTGTCTGAAGCTGACTTTCCTCTAGGATATAATTCCTGTAACATTTGGAAGACTAAATTCAAAATTTGGATGGCTTCACTCATTACAGATTTTAAATAACTCTGACAAAAATTTTTTTAACCATATAACGATTCATGGCAAATTTTGTGAAACAAATATAAAAGTGAACAAAGTTTGAAAGTCTGTAACCGACATGCAATACCATTCTGCAGCAACTCATTGCTTTGAAATGCAAGAATTAGATTACTTTATTACTTATATAAAATAAATAATACTGATAGTGAAATGGTTAATAAAAACAAGTTGTTTTACTAACATCAGCTTGTGCATCATCTGATGAATCTCGTATTACTCTTTTCTCTGATCCTGAATCAATACCATTGTCTGACATACCACCATAATCACTCATGCTTATTTCTGTAGAAATAAACATCTTTTTAGTATATAGAATGAATCTTAACAAATAAAACATGAAAATCTTTGTAGTAAAAGCAGTGAAAGACTACAATGTTGCATAATATTCTGTATCTGAATATTATGAATGGTATCATTTGATTAACTTTAAATTTTCTGAAATATCCAAGTGGAGCAATCGTACAGCAATATTTCTCGCCTTTATGTATTCATCACGTTGTGAAAAGTTTTGTCTCACTTCTTCCACTTTTTTTATGATTTTAATATTCAAAAGATGATTAATTACTTATAACATGAAAATATTTGCAGTATTTGTTACATTCATTGTTTATCCTTCTATTTCTACCTTTACAATACTGAGTGATAGATAACGTAAATAAATATATAAAAAGTGCGACGGTTGAATAAATGGCGGCATAATTATGTAAGGTATATATTCATATCGTAATTTTGAAGCAAAACGCTATCTAGTAAGTGAATTGATTAAATCTAAGCCACAGACATGATTCACGTGCATTACATGTAATTCACGTATGTCCATGCTCTTTGTAGGACAGCTGTGACTGATGATTAACTGATTTGCAATACTCACGTTTAAAAGACGTACACACCTATTCCTTAATAAAAATTTCACTTTTATTGCATGAAATTTTTTAGAACAAAAGTCAGTAAGTTTTTCTTCAAGATCAAGCAGAATTTCACTCATTAAAGCATTTATGATCAGGATTGTTTTCGAATCAGTTTTTGAAATCACACAGTTTATCTGGGAAAAAATGATCTATAAATCCCTTCAAAGGAATCTAAAATTTGAATAATTTCTGTATTGAATTTGACTGCATCTTTTTTTCAGAGGAGACCTGGTTACATCTTCTGCAAATTAAATTTAAGTTTATTCTTCGCATTTTGCAATGGTTCAATATTTTGCTCTGTATTATTTATTTTGTGTGTGAATTTATAAGATCATAAAAATAATTTATTGATTGATTGGTTGATTTGAAAAATCAAGTAATCAGTGAGAAATGTATTATTTTCTCAATACTTCACTGTACTATGTATTAAAACATAGGCTAATTTAGTAAATGATAAAGTAAGCATGATCAAAAAGTAGTAATTGTATTGCCATGAAATATATCAACATGAGATCAGCATGAATAATCGAAATTGAGTAATACAATCATAAAAGGCACGTAACAATCATCGCATGATTACGGCAAGCAATTAGTCGCTTCTCCAAGATTTTCGTTTCCTAAAAAATTTTAAATTTAAATGAAGTAATTAAAATATGGCACATGAAAAATTCAGGAATTTGCTATTGTAGATTGTAGCTTATATCTACAACAAAATAACTATCTGACTTTTATATTTATAAATCAATCTTTGAACTTTATAAGAGTAAAACTTACTTGAGTGAGAGCCTCAAGTAACGTAGCACCCTGCAGAGTTGACGTTGATGCGGTGAGAAAGTGTTCATCTGCAACTCCTAATAAGTGTTTTGCGTCACGTAAGTCATCCCGAAGACGATTTTGTTTACTAATCATTGTGCTGATTTGCTTTTCCACTGGTAGTGTAAACTATAAATATGCAAATTATAACAAATATTATGAAAATCTTTCAATTAAAGTGAATTTTTTTTTTTAATAAATATTACAGGATATTCGTTTTTCTACAATTCAAAACAAACACATTGATACTACAGTACTCAAAAGTATTCAAGTATTATTAACAGTATTATTTATATGATGTGAAAAGATTATTTGTACACAAAATAAAGAAAATGAGTAACTGAAAGAAGTAAAAAAATATTTTGCAAAATTCGATCTTACTTTTTCAGAAGAATTGGTCCATGATAGTTTGAATAGTCTTCTTTTTGGAAATGACCCTAAAAGTTAAACAATTATTTTAAATTGTAATTGCAATTTTTCTATACAACAGAAATTTTTTCAAATTTAATTGTATAACTAAAAATTTTATACTGTAATAACAATTTACCACGATTTTTAGCAATATCAACACCAGTAGCACTTTCATATCCACTACTAGCCGAGAAACTTTCACGATTTCGTGGCCGATTACAACGTGGAGATAAAAGAGTTAACGGCGGTTTACTGTAGATTGAACCATTTTCATCACTACCGTGTCCTGATGAATACGTTCCCGTGTCTTTTTTTGCATCAGTTATCTTGAATTAAATTTGAATCATTATTATTACATACTACCAAACTAAAAAAGTTTTCTTTCCTTTATATTATTTTATTTATTCAGTTGTTTATAATTACTGAATAAAGCGTCAAAATGATCAAATTTTATTAAAGCAAAATATTAAAAATGTTGCAGTTAATTACAGACTAGATGATTTTGTATAATAAAAGTGATTTAAAAAATTACCCTTGAATAAGGCGATGGTATAATGCTATGCATTGTTCTACGATCTGCATCTTCTGAGCTGCGCCGTTCGGTTAGCCGTTTTCTGTAATTCATTATTAATAATTGATATCCAAATCATTTCAAATTGCAAAATTATTGCAACCATTAATAATTTACAGTTGTAGTTGTAAACAATGATAACAAATCACTTATCTAAACCACTTACACTTAAATTGATTACCACAAAAATTTCGAGGTGAATATTAGTAATATTAATTAATTAAAGTTAATTAAAAAATAAGGTTTGACATTATTTAAGTTTCAGACAACTGTACTTCATTAAGTTCGAGATACTATGAAGTTATTTTAAATGATAGTAAAATAGCATTTGAAGCTGGTAAAATTTTACATTATGGAAAAATAATAGTTAGTAATATTTCACAGTAATTAGTATTGTATTGCTAATATATATGGAAAATTTATGCATTTTTCAACCGTTTCATCTTGAGTGAATAGTGGGATCACATACCCTTTTTTGATATCCTTCTTAGAATCAAGTAAATCGCGATGTGTATTCTTGGTATTATGCGTTTGTAGTCCTGTATGTTCAGGTAATGTTATTTGCTTGTCAGGAGAAACTGCCTTCTTTGTATTTCCTTCAGAAACTCGTCGTGGTAGTTTACTTTTTAAAGTTGTTTCTGACCGATTACTGTAGTATAGTAGCCATTAAGTTTTCAAATGATAAGTAGAACTAACACTTCATCATAATTTATAGTCGATAAGTCGTTTATTGGATTCACAACTTTTCTTGTAGGTAAGGAGTGAAATTCTTTGTTAATATACCTGCTTAGTGGATGTGTAATGGACCGTGGTACTGTAGCAGCTTTACATACAGTAATACTACTATCATTACTCTTCATAATCACTGATAGATGCTCGGATGAGGGTGAAATAGCATTGGTTGCGATCACAACCTTACTATTTTCTACAGTATCCTCTTTTTCAGCACTTCTTGACGTGTTTGCTTTCACATATCCACCACTACTTCCTGATGACATCTGTAGAAAAAAAACAACAACATGGTGATACTGTAAATATCCTTGTGCATTCTACCATCCTTAGAATAATCTATGAAAAATTTTGAAGATAATAAATAGAACTCAAAACAATTCGTCTCGAGCAAATTATTTAAAAAAACACATTACAATTGCAATTTCAAGAATTCTTCCTACTTTTCTAAAGTACCAAACAACTTTTGCACTTTCAAAAGTTCCGTGTTCAAAATATGTAAAATTATTATTATTATTATTGTTATTATTATTATTATTATTATTATTATAAAATGCACTGTTTTAAATTTAACTGTTCACTTTTAGATAAAATTTATTTTTTGACAATAAATAACAAGTATACTTTTCGTAAATAAAATAGTCACAATACCATAGTACTTCTGCAACAGTTCAAAGGCACAAATCGTTTTTTCTTCTTTTTTTCATAACTTTCGTTTAATTGACGTAATTTTTCATCAGCGTAAGCTTCTAATTGACTAGCTCTTCGATAAATTCCCAAAGATCCAAATTCTTCACTTTCTGATGTATTCTACAAAATTGCTAAAGTAAACGCATCTTTCATCACTTTTTACGTCATTTGTACTGTATTATTAATCAAATCAAAAGTTAATTTTATAAAATATGTATTATTTGTGTTTATCTCATTAAATTCTGAATAACAAGACTTGAGCATATTTACGTGCTGTATCTAAAAATATGCATTTTTTAATTAAATTTTGAATACAAAGAATAGCAATTGTTTTTTGAGTACTGTAACTGAAATGATTTGATTTGTTTTCCGTGTCAGTTAGAATTAGTTCCAACTCGAATCAGTTAACTAATTTTTTCTCATCAATGTGACATAAAAACTTATTATAAAATCAAATAAAACTTGATGTGTTTGCATTGTACAGTATCTGCAATAAATGTCATTTTTCATCAATCACATTGCTAGCTATCTGATCTGATTTGATCTCATCTGATCTCATTTAATTTGATCACATTTTTTTTTAATTTCATTTTATAGCTTTTGTCAAAATTAGAATTAGCAAATTTTTCTTTTAAATTATTTTATGGACTTTTTTACTCAATTTTAGTTCCGTAAAATTTTCAGAGTAAAAAAGAAAGATAAAAAAGTTTGAAATGATGTATAAAATAAGAAATCAACAAAAAGTTAACAATTCAATTTTAAATAGTAAAAAATAAAATTACAAAAATAAAATTATAAAAAATAAAAAAGTATAGAAATAAAAATATAAAAATAAAAAAAATACTGTAAAAATTTAGGTACTTATTTTTTTACATATTTTGAATTTTAGTTAAATAATTGCTTTAATAAATTTAGGATTACTAGTAAAAAAAAACTTTCTAAATAATTAAAGTTGCAAGAATTGAAAAATTTTTGCAACCACACAATATTCTTTAACTTTTGTAATTAATTTCTAAGCATAATTTTTAAAAAATACAAATTTTGTACCATTTCCATATTAGGTTGCTTGCATTGTCCAAAATCTTATTTTGTATTTTTTTAAAAATTTGATAATCCATTTATGATAAATAAATTTTCCCTTGAATATACATGCTACCGATTTATAAAATAATTGCTATAAATTTACAACCATAACAAATAAAAAAAGTATACAGATAATGTAATGTGTATTTTTACCTCTTCATTTAACAATAACTATAAATTTTTGTCTGGGAAAAAATGCTACCGCAAATCAAATAAATTTTGTTCATTTTTACCGTTTAGGACAATTTATCTACCATTTGGTAGCAATAAAATGCAATGAAAATTTATTGTCATCAAGAACAGATGTGCTTAATGTTGAAAAAGAAGAATAAATGCAAATTATGTATTAAAGAAAATTTGCAAAATTCAAAAAGATGCAAAAATTTTAAATTTAACTTTTTATTTAAATTTTTTCCCAAGCAATTCCAACTGCTACAGATTGCATTTTCATTTCAGGCCAAATTTAAAAAGTAATTTGCTTTCAACAATGAAAAACTTTCACATTTTTTAATAAATTCAGCTATAAACTGCTCATAAAATATAAAAATGTTTAGTTTAAATAATACTTATTAATCCACACTTTCTGATAAATTTTAAAAATCCCTCAAATAAAATATCTGATAAATACATATCTATCAGTAATGAGCGAAAGTTCCAAAGTGACCAACCAAAAATGCGCCAAATTATGCCTAATTATGCTATAGTAATTACACTGTCATATATGTATACATCTGTTGACAAAATTACACCTAATGATCTAAATTTGCAAATATCTTTAGCTTACAAATTGGTTGTATTTTATTTTATATTAAAATAAACCGAACAGAATTATGCCAACCAAATATTTTTAGCTAACAAATTGGTTGTGCTTTATTTTATTTTATATTAAAATAAACCAAACAGAATTATGTCAACCAAATATTTTTAGCTAACAAATTGGTTGTATTTTATTTTATTTTATATTAAAATAAACCGAGCAGAACAGAATTATGTCAACCTAACAGAGCTTATTTGCTTTATTTTGGTTGTTAAATTAGTTTGTTTAAGTTATTTAGCAAATAAGAATTAGACTTGTACCTTTCAATTTTCAATATTTACCTACTCACTGCTAACTACTTAGTCATTTATCTACCATTTGTTTTGCTGATTTTCTGTTCACTAAAAAACTCGAGCAGTTGGTAAATTTTTCCGGTTTTTTTATTTTTTTACCAAAAAAAAAAAAAAAAAAAAAAACCTCAGAATGAATTTCAACTAAGTC
>UYYF01004679.1:0-34223 GCA_900618365.1 Thelazia callipaeda
CTAATAAATAAATTATGCGTGTTATTTTCGAGATTAGATGACGTGTTTTTGCATTGTCAAATTGTACGATTTTACTTGTCGAAATTTTTTATATTTTAATTTTTGCCATTGAACTGTGATTGCGTAGAAAAAAACAAAAAATAATAATAGCAAAAATAACATTTTATTATATATATATAGCAAAAATAAAATTTTATTTTATTGAAATTTTAGTATTTGCATAAAATAATTATGATAAATATATATGCAAATATAAGTACGGAAAATTCTTATCAATATTTTTGCAGTAATATGTCTGTATACTACATAAAAATATTAATTCATCGCTTGATATGAAAAATTTATGAATGTATAATAAGTTAAAAAAAATTTAATAACATATTTATAAACAAAATATGTCCCACATTGAAAATCAAAAGTGAGTATGGAAAAAATTGAACTAATTTATGTTTATATCTAGCAATAATCTTGGAGGGAATTTTTAGTTTTATAACGATGAAGTTCAATTGAAATAAGAAAAATTGTATTCAATACAAAAAATTAGTGCGATTTTTGAAAAATAGAACAAACTGTCAACTCTGCTTGTTATACATTAGCAAGCATTTTGTCAGCAATGCTCTAAAAATAAAAGTTTAAATAAGGCGATTTTCTTTTTTTTCTTTTTGATTGTTTCTTTCAAAAAATGTGCAAAGTAGAATTGCTAAAAAACAGCTAGAATTGCTAAAAACATCTGTATGGAAGAATCCGAGTATTACTATTAGTTTGTGCTGAAATATTTTGAAAAAATAATTTATTCAGCAAAATATGAATAAATTTCGCTGCCTATTTTGTCTTTATCCTTCACAATGTTGTCTTCTTAGAAAGCACTGGTTGAAAAAAGTTCAAAAATATATTCTGCTAATGCATAAGCTCGCAATATGTGACAAAGTCATCGAGATTTTCAGCAATATCAGAATTAGATAAGAATTCAGGCATACTCAACTGATAAAGAGTTAGGCTTCACTGTTTAAATTTTCATAGAATTCAAACTGCAATTATCACTACAAAAGCACTTCTACGAATTTTTTCAAATTGCCAAAAAAATTGTAATATTAAAATAAAAATGCTAGCAAATGAGTTATTTGCTCAATTTTTAATAGTACACATATATGGCAAACTTACGATTTAGTTCTGCTTCATCTCTATTTCGTTTATTTATTTACTTTCCTTCTTTTTAATTTGTGTGAAATTATATCACTTGATCTTTTATAGAATACTCAATCTGTTAAGTTGTATAATAATATCATCATATATGGCAAACTGAGTAGATAATAATTAAAAAAGAAGGAAAGTAAACAAATAGACTAAATAGAAATGGAGCAGAACGCAAAGTAATATACATAAAATAAATAAGTCACTTATGTATTGCAAAATAATAATAATAATAATAATAATAATAATAATAATAATATCATCATCATACATTTGTAAGAATTTCAAAATATTATAAGAACGACGATAATAATGAGTCTGAAACTTTTTTTCAGTCAAGTTGCTACCAAAAAAGTAAAGTTTAATAAAAGGATATAAAATATCAATGAAATTCTAAAACGTGAAAATTTGTATGAGAAGAAGTTACAAATACTTGGGAATTAGATTGCTTTAAAATAAGACTCTGCCTTTTGTAATATTTTAAATGCTTACAAAATATTTTATAAAATTTCCACAATATTTACTTTAGATTACTTTTCTATTTTTTAAGTCAAAATTTATTGTACATTTTGAGTTGACTTTTGATCATTTTACAGTTAACTGTCATGATTTCTAACAAAATTATAAGATAAAGCAAAAAAAGCAACATTTTTTCATAATTTTTAATATTCTCTGATCTAATCACTGACTTATAAGTAGTTGTCTGTAAAAACTAACGTTATTTAAATCAAAGTGATGCATAATCACAGGTATGAGGGCAAACAGCCAAAATAGTATCCAGCAAAAAAAGTGAAACACTGAAATGTCTAATTTTCGTGACCGTTTTGAACTCTGAAGCCGAGAATTATTATTTTGCATACTTTTTTTATTGCCTGAAAGTAATGAAGTGCTCACAAATTAAAGTTATTATTAATTATTATCAACTGTCACACAATAATATGAATCAGTAATTACACAATATTATCAAGTTTCAATCACTATTATAACGTTAATCACAAAAAATTGATTTTACTTACTAGGCACTGGAATTTGTACTTGAAATCAAAAGTCGCTTAGTATAGTTCTTTTTAGAAGTTCGAACTTGAAATGCAGTCTAGAAGCACGAATTTTAAGCTTAGCTGCAAAGAATTTCAAAAAAAATAGAACTTACCTTTTATTTTTTCGTGACAGCTAATTTGCTTATGTCGATAATATAAATAACACATCGTAGCTAAAGGGAAAATACATCCAAAAAGTAATGAATAACTCATATCAGAGATAGAAACAATCATCAATTGTAAAATTGTAAAATGTCATTTGTATTGCAAATAACTGCTACAACTCTCAAGCTTAATAATTTTTAATCCGTTGAATTAAGCTGTCTAATCTGAATCGATCGCAAACATATATGCAAATTATGCAGAAAAAGTCTCAAAATGTCAAACATTCAATTTTAGTGCATAGTTGCAAGGAATCGAGGGAGATCATTTATGCATAGTGAAATAAAAATCCATTTATTGAAAAGCATTATCAGTTGAAGTCTGAAAAAAAGTTCAAAGGTCAAGCATTTTTCAAGTTTTACAAGCACTTTCATGCGTTCTCACATCATAATTTTTTAATGTAATAGCAAATAGATGAAAACATTTGCCAATTTTCAAACAATATTTTTCTACAAAGCAGTTTTTTTATCATATTCAGTTTTTAAAAGGTAACGCTTCTGACCTTCTATAGCTATTCCTAATTTTAGCGATACTATCATTAAACTAGCAACAGTTAAGAGATAAAAATTTTGAAAATGTAAACATAAAATTACTGAGACCGATTCAGAAAAGTTACATTTATATTCCTTTTCATAATTGCTTGCTATTTTTGAATTCAATTTTTTGTATAAATTTTATAACTTTTTGAAAAGATTTTTAATCCTAATAGCATTTATAATTTGTATTGATTGTGCAAATACAATAATAATTAATTTCATGAGCTGAAAGTTCCGAAAAAAATTTTAGTAATAAAAATTGAGCAAAAAATCCTGATTACAAATTTAATTTCCCAGAAGCTTTTAAACGTATCGTAATTTAAAAATTTACACATTTTAGAATAAACAATATGTAAGACAAAACTAAGTGCATTATTTGCACAATTAAATGCATAATTTGCAGCTAAATCATTCAAAATACTTAATTCATTTTCTCTAAATTTGATAAATAGCAAAAACACGTTAAAAAGATTCATTTTTTACTTGCTATAAATAGTCCTCAATAATATCAACAAATGCTACTGCTAAACAGGACGGTACGATTTGAATGCCAAAATAAAACTGAAAGCCAAAATTTTCAAAATTTTCGTATAAAAAACAAATTTATTCGCAAAGCTGATCAGTGCAAAGTAGTGTATTTAAATTCATAAATATCACAAAAATAAGTGCAAAGTAGTGTATTTAAATTCATAAATATCACAAAAATAATCTAATATTGATGCCAAAACAATTATGTAAAAATTAAAAAGTTAAAGATTGCTTTGTATTGTCAGTGATTGTGATGATACTATCATTTGCTATTTCAGTCATTAAGATATTACTGCAAATAGTTATTGTGATAATATTCCATTCTTCAAAGTTTTCACCTATTTAAATTTATTTATTTTTTATACAAATACAAAAAAGTGACGACAAATATTCTCAAATTTAGTATATTTATTTAAATTATTTGTATTCAAATTAATGCATTTTGAACGTTTTCTTTTAATAGTTTTGTTGTTGATATATTTGATCAAATTTTTTGCTTAAACTTTTAAGATCACTCTTAGAAGATTGAAAATTGAATTCATAGTATTCTCGATTTCATTACTGGTCTGTCAGATTTTATTATTTGCCAAGTAAAGTATCACTAAACTAAATTAGCTCTGAAAATTACAGCCTGTGGCTATTTGAAATCTAACTATACTTTTCCTTTTGAAAGCTTATTAGTTTGTTTTTCATAAGGAAAGTATTAAAATTCTTGCTTAATTTGCAGACAAAAATTTTGAAAAAATATTTGCAAATCTTTCCTTCTCTACATAAATCATTTTTATGCATAATTCATATATTGGCGAAAAAAAAATTGAGTGCAAAAAAGAATTAAAGTATCGTAAAGAAATGAGTAAAGTAAGGAAATTTGTATTTAATTGAGTACAAAAATTTTTTTAAATTCAAATATTAAAAAGCACCAAAATTATTGCTATTTCATTATTCTAAACATTTGGTGTTCAATTTTTTTGCTATAAAAAAATTTTTGCCAAAAGTTGAACCATTTGAGCATACGTATGTGAATAAAAATAATTACTGTAATTGTAAGTTTAATAGAAATATGTTAGCATAAAAGTGGTACTTGAGAGGAAGAAGCTTATAAATTGCTTATTAATTTTATATAGGATGAGTGAAGCTGTGAATATTTCAGTGCTTGCAAGATTAATCTAATCTAAAAGAGGCGTAGAGCTGAGCTCACAGCTGCTGTCATCACTTCTGCATAAATTTACTTCTGATTTAAGATTTGAGAAAGTCTAGTCTAATCTTAAGCAAGTATTAACTTTGAAGTAATTTTGCATTTTATTGAGTAACTATTAATTTTTCTTATCTCAGCAGGCAATTACTTTTTCAGATTTTATCGAAATTTTAAATTGTATCTAATTGAAATTTTTTAATGAATGCAATAAAGTATGTAAATTATATACTAATCGCTTATTAATGTATTCACTAATTTTGTTTTCGTTTTAAATAAATACAATTATTTTTACTAGCATACGGTAGCAAAATAAGGCTTTTTGACCAATCGAATTAAAAGCAAACAAGTGGGGTAGAACAAAGCTAGCAAATAGTATTACTATTTTTACTTCTGTCCACTTCGATTTTGTTTGAATTTTAATAGTTGAGTTTGTGAATAAGTTTTGACTCCACTTTTGTGCATGATATTTCAGCTGTGTAAAAAATTTAAATAAATTGATTTACTCGACAGTTTCTTTCTTAAATATATATATTTACAAAAGTTTCAATATTGTTTTTGCTGATGGCTGATCGGAATTCTTTTGGTTCTAAACAAAACCACAGTAAGGAACGCAGCAATATTACTTTTGATCAATTAACTAATAACGAAAGCAATAAAAAACACTGCTCGAGAAAACGAAATTTATCTGAGAGTAATCGAAATGCTTTGCAAGAACAAACACGGTATGAATTTGAAAAACGAAGAAAGTTTTTGTTTCCTCAAAAATGCTTTCACTAGGAAATTAAGATTTACTGATTGACTGATTGATTAGTAGATTTTGATCAGTTTCAGCAAGCAGTCTGCATCTGAAGAAGAAGATGATGATCTTGATTTGGCGAGTAATTTTTTTGAAGCAAATGATGAAGATGATGATGCTAACTCCAGTACTAACGAAGAATCAACCGAAAATCCACTGAGAAACAATACTAATTTTACTCACGTATTATCAATTATAATGTAGTAAAAATTATATCAGTGATAATATATTATGTTATCTTAACTATTTTTGATGTATAATAAAATTTTCGCACAAATTCCTACTTTATTAGCTTAACTTATGAGATTTGAAATGACTAAAAATGAAATATTACGAGAAAAATAAAAAATACAAAATTGTTTTGCCTTTAATAATTCTATTTTTGCAGACATTTTCGGAAAATCAAACGACACAAGCTATAAGTAATACAAGTAGTGAAAATGAAAGTAAGGTTTCTGTTAAACTTACTTACATTATCAATGCCATTAATGTTTCATAGGATAGCATCATGCTAGAGGGTGAAATAGAAATTATTGAAATATTTATTTCAGAAAATGACAACAGTATTAGCTATCAATTTCATGATCACTTTCATAATTTTAATAATACCAGTCGAAATTTCACAGCAAACACGGATTCTGGTTGTCATCACTATGCACAACAAGTTTTATCTTAAGCTTTTTTAAAATTAAGTTATGACAATTTATTATCTCAAAGAGTAAATTTCTGAAACTTTTAAGTCGGAATAACGTAAATATGGAAATTTTTCAATCCTTGACAATTTATAATTAATATGAAATATTTTAATTATTCATTGTTATTTGCATGAATTACAAGCATTTTGATTTTTGAAATATTCAGTACAGATTTATTGATAAATACTATATATCAATTTGAAAGTTAAATGTTTAATTGTATTATTTTGATAGCTTGTTTATTCTGGACCTTCATCGGTTGGTTCACATTATGTAGTGAGCTACGGTACGGTATCAGATGCTAATATTGGTGCTTGTGATAGTTTCTATGGACGTATTAATAATAATACAACAAATGCAATATTGCCAAATGGATGTTTGAATCGAAATACCGATCAACAGGTTGTCTTTAACATAAATTTTTATTGTTACTGCAAAATGAAAAAAGAAGTGATAAAAACTTTTATGTAAAAGAGTTCTTATAATTTTGAGTAACGTAAATTTTGACGTAAGAAAATGTCGAATGTTTTAAATAGCTGCTATAATGTTATAGTGGAAAAAATTTATTCCACTCATTATAAGTATTACTAATAACTAATAATTAATCATTAATCACCTAATTTTATCAAAAAACTGTTTGAAATATAATAAATTATTTCAACGGTAGTTTTGCATAATTTTTTAAAGGATTTTAACACTGTTGGATCGATTGTTCGACATCCTTTTAACAATTCACGGCGTTAGTTTATTTCAAAAAATAATTAGAATCCTCACTTAGATTTGTCTTATTGCTGTGATTCACATCTCGATAAACTCAAAATATATCACTCATTCAAAAATTATTTGTTAACATGATGCAATCACAATGTCATAATTTAAAAAATAGTACTATGAAGTGAAATAATTATATGCAAATTTTCCAGCAACTATTTGTAATTTCGGTTCATGTCGTGCGATTTGTGGGCATTTTGCAAATTCCTTGCCATCCCTGCACAGAATGCCATTGCTTGCATCAGAAACATTTTGTGCAGTACCTGGGCGAACTTCATTACTAAGTTCTACCACAAAATATTATGTAACGATTGGAGAAATTTATCGTCGCATTTCACCACCAGAATGTTTGAATGCTTCACTTCTTGGAGGAATTTTGCGCAAGTTTGTAAATATTTACACAGAATTGATGAGATCATTATAAGTAAAGTTATAGTTTCCAATTCATTTTATCTCTTGAAAATCAAATAATATATTCGATATTAACTTTTTGGATTATATATATATTCGATATTAATATTAATTCAGTATTAAATATTAACTAGTAAATATTTACTATTTTATTTAAAGAGCAAAATCAAAAGATGGTGGGAAAACTTTACGTGACAGTTTAAAACGAGTTGGATTAACATTACCAGCAGGACGAAGAAAAGCTGCTACTGTAACGGCATGGACAGCTTTAGTTGAAGGTTAATTTTTAAAATTTCCAAATTAGCTTACATTGTTGTTTTTTTGTAAACAGTAATTCAATATGCAAAACTTTATCAAATATTTATAACTAAATTTAATCAATATTATTTGATTACATTTTTATTAAAACAAATTATTTACATGATATAGTGTCCACAATTAAAATATAAGCTCATATATTAAAATAATTATTGTATGATAAGCTAAATCTTGTTATTTCAGAAGAAGCAGTACAGATGGCTAAAGATTTTGCAACAGTAAGCGAAAAAGCATTTCCAGTACGTCAAATTGCAGAGTTCATTTGTAGCCGAATGGCTTGGCACGATGACCTTCGAGAATGTCGCACTTTTCTTGAGCATGCAAGGTCAGACTCTGCAGCATTTGATAGCAAGGGGAATTAACATGCTGTAAAACTTCATATTTTGCAGATTATTCATTACAAAGCCATAATTTTTTCTATTCAGTCAAGTCAAACTTTTAACATTTTATAGCACATTTCAAGTAATTATTATATATTATAAAATCATAATATGCATGCCTAATTATTATAACATAAAATTGTCATTATTAATCCTTGCATATCTCAGCTCATACTTTTAGATCACTTATCAGAGAGCTATCGGACCTGATGAATGCAGAACGCTTTGGGCCTATACCAAGTGGTCAAGCAAATTCATCTACTAGCTCAGTTGTGCAACATGGTGTAGCACATTTCTCACTGGTATTTTAAATATTTTTGCAGTCAAATTAAATTTGAAAGTAAAACAAATTCAAGTTCAAAAGAGGTCGAATATATCAGTACAACATTTGCTTGTTATGCTTTTGCAACAAACATTTAAATGCATAATATTTTGCTGAATAATAATAAATCCACTTTTTTTATTTTATTAGCTATTTAAGTGTCGTATCGCTTAAGCTAAATTTTAAAAAAAACGTCAATTGTTCTGAACAAAATTTTCAAAGGGGTTTTTTCTTGTTCTTGGCATATATTTATTATAGTTAACCCATGGATTTGGGCCTATGGCTTTCGTTACAGTGTTTGATACTTTGATCGCACTGTTCGATGAAATGCTGAAGTGCTGTGATCGGACTGAACAACACCTAAATGTTCCGTTATCAGTGATATCTGTTACACATATACCTTCTAACCGCTTTACATACAGTAATAACATGTGAAATTCAGTATTTTGGCCTCTGAAAATAGCGTGCAGTAATAAACACAATTCTTAAGAGTTGTATGTAAATTTTTATATCTCAAATCTCATTCAATAACAATTCAATTATTTATTGAAATTCAGCATTTATAATTTACAAATTTCTAAATTTGTAACTTTTTGTTATAATTTACTTATTATTATTTTCTTTCTTCTAAAATTACTAAATTTAATGAATCTTTTCAGTTAATTAAATATTTTTACTACATATTTAAGAAAGTGAAAATTAATTCGAATATAACACTATGAATTATGCTACTAAGTTAATTAGCTATATATAATATCGTATTAATATATTTAGGTGATCTCAACAAGCACAATATACTGAAGCTGTTTAACTATTTTTGATATAACAATTAATGTAAAGCATTTAATGACAAAATTTGCAAGACAAAATGATTTTTTTGATAGAATGTGCAACGAATAAACAAAAACGGAAAATTAAATTTATTATGCCTTTAAAGAACTAAAAAGCAAAACTCAAAAAACATCTTAAATTGCACAATTTTTTTCAAAAATATAAATTATTGCTATAAAATTTTTGACTTATTTTGTTGACATAAAGGTAATCACCAGACTGTACTGATCTGCCAGCCACCCACAACACAAGTAAAAAGTTTCTATTCGAAAAAAATTAATTCACAAAATAAAACTCGAAAAATTTGTTCTAGAAATACAATTTGGTATTTCAAACATTATAAGAAAGCATGCAAACACTTCGAATACTTTTTATTTATGGAAAATACCAATAATTTAATGTTTTGTTTCTTAAATCTATTCGTGCTGCTTAAATTACTAATTGTAGAAAGATAATCAAGTTTATAATAAGACTTGAGTGCAATTTAAAAAATTTTCAAATATTTTTTGAATAAAAATCATTAACTTCAATATTAGAAGAAATCGTTTGCTTTGCTTCCAGAAATTCGAAAATCTGTAGAAAATTTGAGATGAATTTTAGCAAAGAAGAAAAAAAGCTGATAATTCATCAAAACTTCTGAAAGAATATATAAGTTTCAGATATTCTGAAAAAATAATTCTTATTTATCTGTGCAGTACTTGTATTACTTTTTAGTCTTTGGAATGGTTATCTCATGCTAAAGAACATCGGCCACTCGACAGGCCTGCGCAATTCAATGATTACATTATCAAGTAGATGGAAGTAACCTAAATTAACCTGTCGACGACTTATTAGACCTTACTCTTTTCTGCATAATTGCAGTTGAAGTGCTGGAAATTGACTTTTACTACATGTTTAGAACTTTGTAAAAATATGGTCTAGAATCATTTCCACGCTTGGGGAGCCACTCCGTTCAGATGCAGTTAGCATTTGCAAGTGCTAACTAAACATTCCATAATGCATCGCCAACTTAACCAAAATAAATTTGTTTAGAATCAGCGCATCTCTCTACTACTTCATTGATGTGAAGACAACAAGTGCTAATTTTGTTCATTTTTAATGAATATTTTGTGAGGTTAAATATTTCAATTAGTTGTTATTTTAAATAGCAAAAAAATTAACAATTTGCTTTTTTCAACATGAAAAATCGCATGGTAATTTTTGCGTGTTCTGCACAAAATGATTATCTGAAGGACAAATTGTTCAATAATACCGAAGACAGTGTTAGATTTAATTTACGCACGAGTGCTGTGCTGCGAACTTTCTTTTTGAGTTTGAACGAATTTACGAATATCTTTCGATTACTGTCAATGCATGTAATGGTGCGTATTTTAATTAATTTTCCATTAAACTATTGCAAATTAAGTTTCGCTCCGTACAGCACTGATAATACATCCCCACTCTCTTCTATATCCGAACATATGGGAGCACTTTTTATTATTACAATTATAATGACAATTATTTATTATATTGTTATTATTTGTTGTTATCATTACCATTTATAATAATAATTATTATTATTGCTACTATGACACTGTAACTATTAACATTATCGTTGTGTTATTACTCAAAATACATATCGCATCACCATTATCGCTGTTATTGCCATTAATTATTATTGTTATCTTTTGAAGTAGTTTAGTTAAAGAAGTAGAAGAAATGGCAGTAGTATTAATAGTAGAGATAAAAGTTTTAGTAATTTTACACACATATTTGGTTAGTTAAAATTTACAAATTTAACAGAGAAACGATCGAAAAGATCAGAGGTGGAAATTTTCGTACCAGCCACACAACCTATTCCAATTCTTCCATTACAAATCAAATCCCGAACGACCCATTTCTACCTGGGTTTTGTTACGAGATAGATGAGATTTGCATTCAAAATACAAGAGAAATAGTTAGTAATTTCAGTATCAAATTTTGAGCAAAACCAATGAACAAATGCAAAGTTAATTTCCATACTAAAAATTTCTTCTTCATTTCTTATCATTTTATTCTTTTCCATCAATCAATCATGCATTTTTAACAACAGCATATTTCATATGAGATTAATATTTGAAGCCATTTTTTAATTGGAAAACAAATAAATTTTAATTTAATATTGTAATACTTGTAAATACTACTGATCACATTTTGTCTACTGAAACGTTAAGTCGAGATCGTATCGAGAAGGCGTGAAAAGAAATCTGATCAAATGCAAATATTCAAAAATTAGCAATAAGAAATTATAACATAAATTAGAACGGAATTCTGCTCGGTGGTTCCATATAATTTCTTTTAAATTTTAGTTTTTCGTCTATGTAAGCAAATTCTTTGACTAAGTAAATTTCGGCGTTGAATAAGCTTAAATAAATTCAAGCGAAATTTCAACTTTTGTTACATATCTTTCTAACGAGAATTGAAACTATCAATAACTAGTAACAATTAATTACTTATTCTTGCCTTCAATAATTTCCAAAGCAAACTTTAACTATATAAAAAAATACAATAATATTACAAAGACGTATGCAGTATTAAATTTGGAACCAAAAGCAGAATGCCAAGACTAAGACTTTTTCGGGAACAAAAATTGCTGTTCTATAAACTGAACCCAAATTGTGCTCATAAATTAATTCAAATGTCTTACATTTAAAACAAAATCAAACAACTGCAAGAATCAATCAACAGTAGAAAGACACATGTATAATAAACATAGTAATAGTTTTTGGTATCAGAATGAATGAAAGATTTAATGTAAAAACAGTAATTTTACAAAAGTAATACATGTATATTAAGTAATGCTTGACTGATCAACACTATTGCTGCTATCAGTTAAATATATTTAAATTGTATTTTTACTTTCCCTCACTAATTAGCAATATTTCTTCAACACTGAATATTTGATACTATCAATCTTTCTGGTTAATACCCGTTGTCATAAATACAACAAAAATTTGAATGCTTATATTACAATATAGAATTATCTTCAAATTTTGATAGACACTATAATTGATAATCAATTAATTAATTATTTTGTAGTCAATAGTAAAGAATAAAAATTTTTACTAAAATTTTGCATTCGTATTTAAAACAAAAGAGTTGAGAGATTAACAAGCAGTATGTGAAAGAAAATACGATAGTTTACAGCATAATTGTATTCGTATATTGTAGATATAAGCATCTAAACTTTTTGTAAGAAATCGAATACTCTTTCAATTTAATTTAAAAACTAAACTTGTTGCATATGAGTTTTAAACATTTATCACAACAAATCAACAATACTTGGAGAAAAAGTATGTATTAAGAAGTGATTTTCATCTACAAACATTCTAAATAAATTAATTGCCACAAAAATGACTGCATAAATTTATTTGTTATAGAATATATGATCAAATACAGTACCCATTAACTTTAGAGAAAAAATGTATTATATAAATTTATGATAAAGGTGGTGAAAATAGCTCTTTATATAGGTCCGGAAGCGCACCTTTCTCAGTTGCTTGTGGATATGAGTTGAATAATTCTCCTAATAAGCGAATATGCTCTTGCGCATGTCCACGTAAACGTTGAATCACTTCACATAACTTTTCCATCAAAGGGCCAACATCAGCTATCTTAAACTTCAATTATAACTTTTCATAATGTTAAAAATTGGAATAAAATTGCATTGTGTTGCAAGTTAAGACATAATTTGTACATTAACAATTTTCTTACTTATTTTTGTTCTAAATAATCCTAATCCTTCATTTGTTCATTTCACTTCGCAATTAAACAATTTATTCTGTCACTTCAATAACCAATAAAATTAAAACACTTATAAAAGTTTTCATGATTCCAATCAAAAATGACAACTTTTTTCTTAACATTCAAAAAGTGAAGAAATTTGTATAAAATGAAATGAATAAATTCTGATTTACTTAAAAGGCAAATAAGTCAAGTGATTTAAAAATGGTTTAATTCAATTTCAGTACAAAATTGCAAAACAATTATGCCATAAACTTTCTTTAATTCATAAAATTACACTTCATTTTCGTGTACATAAACTTCTCTATAACTGAAAGTATTTAAATTTATTTTAAGCATAAAATTGCAATAAAATTGTATTTATGACGACAAATTAGAACATAATTATACTACAAACTTTTAGCAGATGTTTGTTATTTTGTGCATAATTTTGAATTAAATAATTCGATTTTTTTAATTTCATTAATTTTTAAATAAGTCAAAATTTTTTGTTTATATAAAATTATTATTATTTGCATAGTATAAGATTGTACTTTTGTAGCCATTTGCTGTTGTAAGCAATTTCTGAACTGTTCAATGACATATTGTCCAAGTGAAGATCGATCTAATAATATCCAAGCGGATAACAAACCCATTTCTGCGTTTGTTAACCGTAACTGTGATAATTCATGAATGCAACTATGCATCTGCAAATAAAAAAAGCGCAATTTGATTGTATTTTTTTTGTCATCAAATATGTACATTTTTTCTTTTCTTTGTACAAGCAGACAGATAATAGAAGACAGAAAATATATGAATGTTAACCCCTAAAAAAAAGTTCAACTCGATTTGACCAGAAGGTCGAAAAACTGAAGCAGGAACAACTTCTCGATTGATGATAAGCGAGGTACTTTCGGCACTATAATGCCTTGAAACCACTATTGCTGCCAATTCAAATACGCATCCTTTCAACAGGGCTATTTGTTCTTCTTGGCTAAGTTGCATAAATCCATCAATCATTTTAGCAAATTCGATTATTGACTGAATTATTCGTGTCAATTCTGCCGCGAATTTCTTCCAAGCTTCCAACCTATTCTGAAGGTTTTTGGTCTCGTTTGAAAAATTATACATACATAATTTGATAGATGCAAATGTGTTGCTTTTGATTAGCAAAAATATTTACAATTATGCATGCACTCAATGATTAACTAACTACAAATATAAACTTACAAACTGTACACTTACTTTATCATATCTTCTTGCAAACAAAAGTTGAGTTAATGAAAGCAAATGAATATTACAAAAATATCGCAAAAGCAAATATTTTAAGTACTGAGAACTTTTATCTTGAGATATATAAGCACAGTGTGATAATATGAAGCATGATGATAATGCTTGTAGGTGATAATGAATGATAATAAAGCTGATTGCGAATATTTCTTTTCGCATATATTTCTTATGATGAGACGGTCTAATGACAAGGAAGAAAAATCTAATCAAAGAAATATTAGTTCTAATTATGATTAGACTTAATGATACGATAATAATAAGTATAGTAGAATATTATCAGTACTAATATCTCTGATATATTTTATCATAATTCTTTTAAATATGAGTCATCCAATTTATCTATTGTTCTTAATTCCTTAATAATAAACATTACAAGAAGCGGAAAGTGTCAAAAGTTGCGAGCTACCATTACGGTAACAGAAACTACCATAAATATATTAATAATGACGATAATAAATTCCAATGCTGGAAAACAAGTGAAATATCTATTTCGATAGATAAAAGTGTAATTTGACGACGAACTTTGCTACTAATCAACAGAAAGGCAAGAAATCCCGCGCTGAGTGTGCAGGAAGTGCTAATTCCAAGAGTCCAGTACATGATTTGTGCACTCAAAGTCGTCCTCATTACTAACTCTTCATTATAGTGTAGTTACCCTGTCAGTATCAATGTACAACTTAACTGTTCGACTGACCACTCACTTAAGGTAATGAGGAAGTGCTTTTGTGCAGTGTGTTGTGTTATTTGCACAGCAAAGCTGACACTGATGCATTCGATACCCATACATGCCACCAGAAGGATGACCTGTTTGAGTTATTTATTCGCTTTTCTCTTCAGTAATATTATTTTATTAGTGCAGAAAAGTCTTTTTTCAAATACAATACTGAAGAAGTTTGGGTAAAATTTCATATAGTTTATATGCGAGAAATTGGTCGTCTCATTTGCATAAATGAACAATTTCTTATCGAAGAAGTCATAACATTTTTTGCTACCCTTCCAAAGGGACAATTAATGATTGTTGTTTTCAATAGTAGCAGCACCAACATTCTACTAGTAAGTAACGACATGAGGAGTGGAAGTGGAAGTAGAAGTAGAAGTAAAAGTAGAAGTAGCAGCAGGAGGGATTGCTCGCTCTTTCATGCATTCCTGTACCAGGTAGTTCCTTTTGCACGAATACCAAATTACCGAAAGATTCCCATCAAAACTACCTGCCGAACTTTTGCCCCTTTTTTTAGACATAAGATAGATGTTGATACATTAAATAGATAGGTAGGTAGATAGATAATTGGATAGATAGGTAGATAGGTAGATAGGTAGATAGGTCGTAAGATAGATAGATAAATTACTGTGAAAAAAATCAGCACTAATTTTTACTGTATTTTTAAAATATCTCACAATGTGATACATGTGATAAATAACTGCTCATATAACTTTTCTTAATCATAATTGCGTTGCAACTACTTTATGATTTTAAATTATTACTCAATTAGATTGGCCTTGAGATATTATTTTTTGATTCTACACATGAAATTATAATGAATCCACAGAATCGTTAATAAGTACTTAAATATCATAGCGCAAGTAATTCAATGCACAGACTTGAACTACGATGTAAATTCCATTCTTTTAATTAATTTCATTCACAATACTATTTTATTGATAAAGCATTATTGTGGTATATTTGCTTCAATTTCTAAGTACTTTGGAAGTTATTTATGAATAAACTGCACTGATTGCAACTTAAAAAAAGATAATAGCAATAAATTGTACTAAATATAATTTTATGGTGCTTAATTTGTTCTTATTTCAGTGTAAGATTATGAGCGAAAAAAAGATATTAATTGGAATGGTATTTTTGGTAGTGTACTTCCATGTCTCACTCATACACACTCACAATTTGCACGAAAAATTTTCAGGGTCAACTTGACAAGGACATTTATATTACCACCTGAGTAAGGTTCATGACCGACAACAATTGAAACTAGCTAACTCATATAACTCAACATATCCAATCCAATCCATACACATAAACACGTTTACGTATTCAAAAATCAACACATCAAAATAGCATGCTTGTTGCTTGCTCTCTTCTTGACTATACAATTTGGCTTGTTCACAAGGACAATAATTGTAAAATTTTACATACAAACGTGCTTCGAAGATTGAGAAGGACGTTTACATAACACATCAAGATTATTACAAACCATTACATCAAAATGCAACAGCGAGTGATTTTCAATAGCCCTTATAAAACTTTTACAACTATCAAAAGCTTTTGCCTAACTTTATAAATTCACTCATCAAAATATCAAATATTAAAATTAAAAAATACTTTGTTAAAGCGCCTGAATTTATTTATAAACACCTTTTTGTCTTAGTAATTAATGCAGTAATAATATAATTTCAGTACTTCCAAATTACATCTCACATATACTAAAAAATATATGCAAATCCTTTGTATCAACTCAATCTATAATTTATTACATTTTAATGACTAAATAAGAAACAACTACATTTCTAGAGCAACCTAATATATAGCCGTAATTTTATGCAAGAAATAGCAGCAACTTTAATCCTTTACTATATTCGAAAGATTAAAACTTTTTTTAATGCTAAAAATCTTTTTGACTTTAATGCCTTAATACTGATAATTAATATTTTGCAGTTCTTGCAAATAAAATCAGAAATTCTTGAAAAATTATTTGAATACGCAAATTTTTTAGTGACAATTATTAAAGCAATGCAAAATATTTTCTAAAAAATGCAAAAACTGTTTGTAATTTAATTTGAAATTAATTGCAAATACTCATATGTATGAATTTCCACTTTTTCTCTTGCAAACAAGCACACAAACTTGATATTCAAAAAGAATTTGGTACAAAAACTTTTACAACCTCATAATATTGTTAGATTCTGAAAAATATTCAAGTTCAACTGCAAGCAAACAACTAATATCAATAAAAAGTATTGCATCGCTGGTTATACAGAAAAAATTTTATTATATTATTATTATTATTATTCAATTTTTAAATTTTTGAACAAACAAAAAACCTACTTATTTTGATATTTAATTTCTCAACTTTTGTGATATAATCAAAACTTGATCGGTTTTTAATATTTATCAATAAAACATAACAAAATAATCTTTACAGCGTGAGATCACAATAGTACAGAATGTATTTAAATTTTACTTTAGACAGTGCTTACTGAAAAAATGAATTCAAATTGAACTTTAAAAACAAAAATTCAGTTCTTTACTTTTTATTTGTGATAAAAGTTTGCCAATACAACTTAGATTTATATAATTTGTGTATTCTGTTATAAATTTTAGTAAATTTGTAATAATTTGGTCATATGTGCTATTAAGATAGTGAAGTAATGAAGACTAACTGTTTGTTAAGTAATTAGTGCATGTAATATAACGATTTACCATAGTGCGGTACTGTTGCTCGGTGTAAGCACTTGTAGATGCGGCAGCTATTCGATCTGCCGCAGTGACGGCAACTGAGCCGTGCGCGGAATCAAAAGCAGCCGTAACTCCCGCAATTAAGTCTTCATCAGGTTGTGATGCGCCAATAGTTTGTTGAGGATATCCACCACTCGGAGCAGGCACCGCTGCCTACAACTTTTTTCCATAACTCATCTATTTTAATATAACAGTAATTTTAGATATATATTTCCGCAAGTTAAGAATATTTTAGCAAATAAAGTTTATGACCATTGTAAAATCACAAAAAATATCATTAATTGATATTTTTAATGGCAAGTGCTCATTTTGCTATTACTATAGTAAAATAAACATTTACTTATTACATATAGTGCAATACAAGCAAGGTAACTCACTATAATGTACTGTAACATATTTATTATGACATACTGTAGTGCTAAACATGATAAGTACAGTATTGCAAGCATGAAAAGTCTTTAAAAACTAAAAAGCGACACGATCCCTACAACCCCAATGACTGTCAATGATCATTTCATGGCTAGAATTTATACTAAAATTCCACAGATCTGATCTACCTGCTTGATCCTTATTTAAATATCGCTCAATAAATTTGTGAACAAAAACAATGAAAATTGTAAAAATGATATTAACCTGTTGAGCAATGGAATAGCCTTGCCCCTGAACTGATGGATAACTAACAGGAGCAGCCGCAGCGTAACCTGTAGCATTTGTTGAATAAGACGTTGCAGCGTACGCTACGGATGATTCGTAGTTATTACTGTAGACAGCCGCTGGATGTGTTGCTGCTGCAGGAGGGGAATAGTTACCGTATGGTGAATAAGAAATCCCTTGAACTTCCGCCATTTGCTTATGCAAACGGACCTGAAATAATACCTGCACCGTATTATTATTGCATATTTAATCTTATCTATTACTTTAACTGCAAAATAAACACTAATTTTTCCAGTACGCATTATGAGTAGCAAATTCATGCATTATAATGTGAGACATTGATTTAGATTTCCAATCCATGATTTCCATCTTTTATTTATTTTAAGCCTTGAAATCTATATATTTTCACTACAGTTCTAATAATTAGAATTTGCGTATGATTGTTAGATTCAGTTCTGAAATGAGCAGTACAAATTAAGTAATGAAATGAGTATTACTTTAAATTAAATTAATCAATAATAAATACGAGAACTGTTTGGCGTAATTAATAATAAATTACTTCCTCGAAGGAAAATGCAAAAACATTGACTGCTTTTGTGGCTATTGAAACAAACTTAAATTCCATAACTGAGTAAATGATTTCTGCATAAAGAATGTTGTTTGTTTTGTTTATGAGAATTTTAATTATCAGAGAAAAGTATGAGAAAAGACTAAAATAGTTGATAATTGCAAAAGATACAACATTTGCAGTGTCCTTGACTTCTTACCGATGACCGAATATAAAAATTCAAAGGTCAACTGAAATGATGATTTAAGGTTCAAAATTTATTCAATAACCAGTTGCAATCAATAATATTTACGAGTTTAATCATCGTTTTATGCAAACAGATAAATCCTATAATTCGCAACTGATTCTTATGGGAAAGATTGATCTTATTTTATAATTTATGCATGAAGAATTAAATACAATTATCAAATATTTCCAAGTCTTTATTATGATCAGAGGGTTTGTTAAACTTTACGAAAATTTATAATAAAAATACTACTTCTTCCATCTCATCTATAATACAATTTTAGTTATTAACTTTACTGAACTCAACGAATATGCAAAACTTTAACGCAAAGTTGGCATGCAATTTTTTAAAGTAATATTATCAAAAATTAACTCCTCTAATAAAATGAATAAATAAGTAAGTATATTAATTATTACTTCGTCTTCAACTTTTTCACGCTGTTTTTTGCTCATTCGACCAAATTTGACTGCGTCTCGGCTCATTCCGAGTTCAAGGCACTTTTTTAAGCGACAATATTGACATCTATTGCGATTTACCCGATCAACAATGCACTTCTGTTGCCTTGGGCACTGATAATTGTTCAGAGTTGACTGACTTCGACGAAAAAATCCCTGAAGCAACTGTTGCTTACTTCTTGGACATTAATTAAGAGTTAAATATATTTCATTACTTAGATTCTATTTTCATCTGCTTTGAAAAACTGTAGCAATCAATTTTATTCGATTGCAGTTGTTTAAATCAACCTTGACTCGATTGCAATGATCTTAATGGAACACTAATAATTTTTAACTTAAAAACTTTGTTTAATTAATTTTTATCATACAATAATCAACTCAGAAACTTCAATGTAACAATGAAAAAATTTATTCACCTAACTTTTGTGGTACAATTCTAACAAATGACAATTACCACAACTAAGTAATTAAATGATAAAATGTAGCAAACAATTGCTGACACTAATAAAATACTCAGATATTAAATCATCCTCATCTACATCCACTCCCAAACAATTTATCCTTACAATATTTATAGCACATATTACTTCTGCAACTAGCGCTATTTCACTACACAAAGTTATTTGCTCATTTCTAAACTGTTCAGCACTAATATTTCATATTAATTACTACTGACTAAGATGAAGAATTTTGAATATTTAGGCAATAATTTTACAAGTTTTCACAAATTATCATAAAAGCAGAAGTTTCAATTTTAATGCAATTATTATTATACGTGAAGACGTCAGTCACTTCATTAAAAAAATTACACAAAACAGGCTGTTTACTCAAAGAGTGAAAATTATTTGAAAAACTGTAATAAAAATTTCAGGAGATCTGTTCCTAAAACTGTGGCAATACTGAAAAGTATTGTTTCAGTGCCATCTAAAGCACGAAACTGTTTCTTGTTGTGTACTTGAGTTTGAATTTATAAACTGTTTAAAGCAATCTTTGACAGATGAAAATTGATGGAATTTTTCAAAGCAAAATGATTTATTTAAGTTAATAAGTTCAAATTGAGTTCGAATTAAGCTTTTCAAAAGTGCCTATAAGTCTTAAAAAGTACCAGTATCATTTAATTCGTAATAATATCGTTTTATCTCAATAAAAGTCTAAAAGTGTGCAGTTTTGAACGAATAAAAACTGCAAAATCCAAAATTTTTTCTAAAAAATTTAAAAGTTGCAAAGATAAAATATGAGGACATTACACAATTAATTGTTAGCATACTTTACATCCTTCACAAGTTATGACACCGTAATGTACTCCAGATGATTTGTCGCCACAAACTTTGCACGGAATCACTTCAATTTGTGCTGAAACTAACCAAACAAAATCAGTGTTGTTTGTCAGTTAAATTTGAAAGTTTAAAAATTGTTTCTGGGTCCCACAGTATTTGAGTCTATTAGTCGGGACAGAAGTAGAAATGTGCGAATTATATTTAAGATGATGCAATACAAAAATCAGTTCAAAAAAATTAGAATCAATTACAATGAGGATATTATTTGGGATTTTTATGTTCATAAAGAAAATATGTATGAAGATTTAAAACATGGTAGTTAAGAGACAAAAAGTGAATCAAAAACACAATCGTTTCAATTCTTTTGTACTCTCATTCCAACGAATCACAACTGTGATTGTAATAAATTTCATCCTCAAAACTGTCATTATTATTTACTAATTATTATTATTATTATTATTATGAGTGCCTAATTAATTAACTTTATGCTAATTTTAGAATACTTTAACTCAAAACAGTATGTAAAATAAATCAAAATAGTGAAAAGTAAAAAACGACCTAATATATTATATATGAGTGTTAAAAAACTTGTCCCTCCTTTTTATATTAAATAAGTTAAACAATCGCTTAATCTATCAAAAGCTTTGACAATAATAACTGAAGTGAATAGTTTTGGATTTTCATAAGTTAACTTGAAAAATAAAACAAATTTTGAGAACAAGTATGAATAAATGAGTGATAAAATATGAATGATATGATATAGTAGTACGATCTCACATAATATAAAAGCTTAAAAGCATTACTTAATACAGTAATAATAATTACGTAGAAAACTGCCAAATTTGAATGCATGAATTAATTAATTTACATCGAATAAAACAATTATTTTTCATGACAATCGCAAGTTTAATCATATCTACTAGCGCATCTCAAATCAAATTTATCAAACATTATTTTTGTTATACGCTACTGTCTTTCGTGAGGCACTTTGAAAGTATTTACCATAAAGATGAATTAGTTTCAGAATATTTTCAAGCCGATACTAACAAACGTTACTTCAGAGAGATTTTATGACTTTTGAAAAGTTCACACTGTACTCTTTCAAGTTTGCGCTCACAATTCTCAAATTATACAGAATTAATGATAAAACTTCAGTTTGCTAATTACAAAAGTAATGGCTATGCTTGAAAGATAATAAAGTGTTTCATTCAGATTTATAGTTTGTTTTTGAAAAAAAACCCCGCTTGTTTAGCAAGAAGTCATTTGATTTTTTTTTGTATTTTAAGAATGTAAAAACAAATTGCTCTCAATTTGAATATTCACTTCCTAAGTAAGCACATAAATATCACTGAAACCAATGCAAAATGCTAGCAGTAAACTGCTTGAAAATATTCTTTCTGCTGATTCAGTTGATTTTTTATATTGAGATAACGATTTATGAAAGTTTTTACCAGAAATTTTGGTACAAATAAATTCCTCAACAAAAATCAGAATTCAAATTGCAAAAACGATGAAAAAAATTCAAAAAGTAATGCATTTTCCTTATATTCCACGACTTTTTTTTCAAAGATGAGATGAAAAAGTGCTATTATTGACAGTTAAATTACAAAAATATGACAGTAAATTTAAAAATTTTTCAGTCTTGAATGACTTACATAGCAATGAGAAGAATTTGAAAAAAAATTTGTTAGTTTTCCAAAAGGTCAAAAGTAAATATTTCTGGCCGGGAACAGCAATACAATGACTGACTGAATGAAGATGAGACAGTGCGAAAAATATGAGAAAAGTAAAGCTAAAAATAAAATATAAAAAATAAAAATTATGTAAAAATAATAGTAATAATATGCGTCAAATGTTCCTATATATACTTATATTTATGCAAAAATTTGTTCCATCTTATATCAGTTTTAGTTATTATGAGATTTTTGCGAACCGCATGTCAGTGGATTAATGTTTCGCTTAGTCTTATCGATTAGCAGCAATAATTTAGACATTTAGTTCACATCAAAGGTTAATTTAAAACTTGCAAATTTCCTAAAATCAATCTGTACAGTATTTATTATTTGTGAAATTCCAGTTCAATTTTTAATTGCTTTAAAAATGAATATTGCAGTCATAAACCATATTCCCGTGAACAACCCAACCATCGAATTATCTCAATTGTTAACTAAACAAAGCAGTGGACTTTCTGCACGGTAAGACTTGTGAATGGAAGAGAAGAATTCAGCAAATTTAACGAATTCATGAACAATTAAAACTGTTTCCAAGCAAAGTATGAAAAATTTAAACGAAGAAGCATGTAAAAGACAATGCAAGTAAGTCTTAATATTTACTTAAAAAGTTGGTATGCATAAGAAATATGATGGCAGTGAATGCGTCAACTTTAAAATTACAAACTTTGGCGGTAAAAAAAGGATGCACAGTGCAAATGAGGTAAATTTAGGATTTTAGGGCAATATAACGGGGATAGAAGTTGTGGTAGTGCTGAACTGATAGTAGTACTAATACTCATCATGTATGTATGCATATGTACACAATTGCATTATATTATCGCGAAAATGTTAAAGTGTGTTTCTATGTTACTAAACGTAAGAAGTCGGCCATCATTAGCGTTGTTTTACTACGAGGTTTTATCATGTGAGAAACGAAGGCTGAAGATTTAAGTACAGATGAGGTCACGACAAAGAAAGCGGAGCACCGGGGGAGGTTCAGAAGTGGGGACCCAGAAACCTGGTTTGGTAGCCCGCTTACCTCGCATTTTTGTGCTGCAGTAGTGGCACTGGCGCTGGCACTGACACCGGCACTGGTAGTAGTATTTGTAGTAGTGATAGTATTTGTAGTAGTAGTAATATTTGTAGTAGTAGTAGTATTTGTAGTAGTAGTAGTATTTGTAGTGGTAATAGTAGTAGTAGTAGTAGTAGTAGTAATAGTAGTAGTAATAGTAGTAATAGTAGTAATAGCGATAGCAGTAGTAGAAGTAGTAGCAGCAGTAGCAGTAGTAGCAGTATAAGCAGTGGAAGTAATACTAGTAGTTGAATAATTATATAAATAGTTATAAGCTTTTGTATGTTTCAAATTTGTGCTCTTGTACTGGGATATCTTAGAATGCACTGGGAGATAAATACCGAAATGAGGAGTAGAGCAGTGCCGAAAAATGGATGAGTGGCGATGTAGTGTGCACTGCTGCTAGACAACAACAGATAGTTGGATTACTCCGCCTAAAAGCTCGTACAGTCCAACCCCAAAACTGACGCAACTATTTGAGGAAGTATTTGTAGTTTAGTCGATGACAGAGAATGAAACAAGAGCGAAAAAAAAGTTGCCAGGACAGAGCGCAGAGTCAGTCCTCTTGTCTGCTTTGATACTTTTAACACTTTTGACTGCGAATCCGAGAACTGTCTATACCTTAGCTTCTTTTTTCAGCCTCGTACACAAATGAGATGGAAAGAAGAAGAACTGGTCAGAGTAGATAGTAAGTAGCAAGAAATATGTGTATAGAATAAGCTGAGAAAGTAAAGATTCAGCACAAACTTCCACTCAACATCGTTCGCGTGGAATAATTGATTTGTTTGTGTGGAAAAGATTTTAATCGCTGTTGTAATTGTAATTAATAGTAATGAGAAATAGTTATGCATACAGCAACATCACCTCAAATACTGCCAATGGACTGAAAGTCTGCCTTTTAACACTTTTGTAATTGCCAAAGTAATCTAAGAATTAATCATTAATGCATATTTTTAAGCCACAAATTTCACCTTACAGAAGATACCTAGCTAGATACAATAGTAATGCAAATTGTACGACACTAAATGCTAAATGGCCAGAAAATGTCCTCTTATTATTATGAAATTTTGACCTCTGTTTAAGCAATAACCACAACAGCAAAGAGTACAAGGAGTACGAGCACGAGCGCGAGCACGAGCACGAGCACGTTTCTTGAGTATGAATTTGTGTTGTAATCAGAATCTGTTTCTTTTCTTTCTCTACCACAGATTATACTTTGTGTGTGTGTGTGTGTATCTGTGTGTATCTGTGTGTGTCTGTGTGTGTGCGTGTGGGTGTGTGATTGTGCGTGTGTGTGCGTGTATGTATGCGTATGTGTGTATATATGCGGTTGATTCTGGACACAACAATATGAGGAGCGGTTGTGATGCGATACGAAGAAAGAAGAAAGAAGCGATGGATGATGGGCGGATGAATTGAAATGAATTTGAAAATTTTTGAGTGTTAAAATTAGTGATGCAAGAAGAAGAAGGCAGGCAAACATGGGCCAAAACATACATTGTTTCCCTGTTGTACTGCAGTCATCTGATCAGATGATGGTGACAACGATGATGATGATAATAATGATGATGTTGTACAAGATGTTGTATTTGACTGGTACGAGAGGCGGTTCGTTACTTTTCCGCCCGATTGTCCCTTTACTGTTTGCGTGATGAAGATGAGAGGACATCGACCCCATCCATCCATCTATCCATCCATCGCCCGAATCGAAGTAATCATAGGTGTGCCCGCTCTTGCTACCACTACTATTCCCAACATCAATTCAATTCATCTCACAACTCAAATCAAGACGATCACCATCACCATCATCAACGCCATCACCATCATCACTTCCATTCTGATTTGATGATGGAGATGGCCAACCATCAGGATGCATACAACATACACCCTGACCCACCATATCGCCATCACCTATTATCGTCATCGCTGGCAATCGCCACAAATCCATTCCGATAACTGCTATATATACTGACCGCAACTCCATCAGATTGTATAAGCAACAATTATACCTGAAATAACCCAATAATACGAAATTCAATCAAATCACATTTTTATCAATATTAGTTAGCATGCAAAAAAATATTTATTTACTAAAGGATATAATTTTGCTCACATCTGACCTTAATTACCGCAAAATACAACAGAGAAAGAAATTTTTACTAGAAGTAGATTTTATTTTCTGAAGCACAACTCTTATTTCTGCTTTTACTTATTTCTTTTGCTGTTTCTCAGTGACTCTTTCTACTGCTTTCTTCATTAAAATTTTGTTCATTATTTTTTTTCAATTCGGTGGTGGGAAATGTATTTTCAATCGTCTGTCTTCTTTTCTTTTCAAATGGTGCAAAGAAATGAGGCCAATTAGTGGTAACGAATGAAAGTAATCATTGGCAAAAATTAACAAACAAACGTGAGATTTTCATAACTTCTTTTGTTTTTACTTCAAATCAATAAAGATAAAAGGTTAAAGTAATAAACTAGAAAGTATAACAGTACATTTCATCGCATTATTTTGAGATCCATTCCAATTGTGCATTGTTTTATTGCAACCTTTGTGATTTGATCTTGCAGTACATTTATTTTGCGCACAGAAGGAAAGCAAATCTTCCGAAAACTATCACCTCAATTATATACTGTTATCTTGCAATTATTGTACAATATAATTATTCAATTTTATGATACTTGCACATGTATGAAGAAGCTCTGCAAAAATTACGTGAAGGTATTACAGTTCAGAATGCGACAAAATATGCGTTATTGCTATAGAAAAAACTTCGTTTTTTGCAAAACAATGCGTAATTAATAATAAACAATGCACAATTAATAAGAAACAATGCACAATTAATAATAAACAATGCATAGTTAATGATAATCGAGGTATGTAATAAAAGTTGAAATTATGTATTTTGCTTAAGTAATATGATTCATATGATATCAGAAATTATACAATTATTTTTCAGAGACACTTTAAAAATAGAATTCACAATAACTGATGCTATTACAAATAAATATTCCTGTATAGATAGACATAAATTGCTCTGTACTTCCTGTACGACCAACTTTCAATACAAATTTATTCTACTTTATTAATGTAATTTTGCACTTAAAATTCTTTGTTGAAGAATATTTTATCAGATGTAAAAAGGAGACACATTTCTATTTAATTAACCTTATAATTGTATTTCTAGCAGTGATTATTATTGAATTTGTCAGCGTTTAGCTTCTATTAGTTTTAAGCATATAATATTAACGATTTAAAACCGATAAACTAAAATAATTAGAATTGTAATATTAATTATGATTGATAACAAGCAAGAAAATGAAAGATCAAGTGAAGATAATGGACTATCCATGGCAATTAACAATCTTGACATTAGATAGGCAAAGGTCATTTACGGTTCAACTTTCCCGCAACTTTTGAATAATGCCCTGCTTAACACACAAAATGAAGTGTTCTGAAGTACACAATCTGATCAGTAAATTGACAGAAATATGCAAAAATTTCAGGTTCTAATATCCAATTTAAATTTTTTAAAATTTTTCATCATTTTAAAATTAGTTCAAGCGTGTAATCACAAAAATTTTTACTCACATACAATATAAAATTTTGTATTTTATTTTCTTTTTCCATGAAATTTACTTCTTCTTGCTAATTCTCATAAGCAATATTTTGAAGGCTTCAATTTGCGAAAAGCTGCGAAATTTGTATAGGAAAGGAAAATTAGTACTGCGTATGAAATTGTTAAAATAGTTAGAATTTTTATTTCAGTGCAATAATTTTGACAAACTTTTGCAAGCACTAATCATAAGTAATTAAAACTTGATAAGGAGTAATAACGATGGATAAAAACAAATAGTTTTTACTACATAATTGATCTGAATTTACAGTGCTATTATGCAATATGTTACTGGTTAATTTGTATGATACTTAGTGACAAGCGACTACTTTTAATATCATAAAAACAGCACTATACTATAGTTAACAAGCACAACAAGCATGCGTTAATAGAAGCAAAAAAATGAAAACAGGAAATTGCGCGTCCACACATCACTCTCAGCAGAACTGAAATGAATACAATAAGTATTCAAAGACTGCTATTTGCTTGCTAATAATTATTCTGTCTTAACGCCATAAAAGCAAAAAGTGACTGTATGAACTGTTCTCTTAAACATACTTTTATTAAAAAATTATCTATTAATTTTTACACTGCATAATAAATTATCAAATTTTTTTAGCACAGAATTTTTATATACAAATTATTGCTACAGTCATTATTTGTTATATTGTTAGGCAACACTTTTGCAATTAAAACTTGTATTGTTAGCAATATATGCTGGCAAAAAATAAAAAACTGTACAAAATTTGTACATTTAGGAAGTGCCAGTATATTCTAAAATGTAACCTTGGATTTATTCTCTTAATTAATGGTTGCAATATTTATTAATATTAATTGCTTATTTTCAAAAATAGTATTTTAAGATTGTTATATGCTACTAATTGTCAATTACAAACACAGATAAAGTGAGAAATACAAAGATAAAGATTATGTATGATGCAATAAGCTGACAGTAACAAGCAAATAAGTACAATTTTTATAACTTGCGGAGAAATAACAATTCATTTTACTCTTTCAAACAAATCAAAAACAAAACTTTTTAGAACAAAATTTAAAAAAATTTGCCACGAAATTTTCTATAAAAGAATCAGTCAATAGAGATAAAATTAGCTAAACTGTAAGAATAATATGCATTAAAATGTTTGTAATTTGAAGAGGAAAGTCGGATTTTTTTCATTCTATCCGTATTTTCGACTGAATATTTTTCTGCAGAAAGTCTACCCAAAACATTGGTAAAGACAGATTGAAAGAAGACTAAAATAACTGAAAATTGCATAAACAAAACGTGGAATGAGCGGACTGAAGTCACTTGGAATAAACAATGAATTTGTATGTTTTACGTGAAAAATAAAGTATGATAGCGTCAGTTATCGAAGGATAAAATGAAATAACTGAACGTAGTGAATAAATAGTTGACGAAAAACTATTCAGACTTACAAGAAGAAATGGTGTGAGGTGTAGACGATTGCAGGTCACCACATAACATTTAACAAACTCAGTAGTAATCTGAAATAATGACCAGAATTTTGAGTCAATTTTGAATTCGAATGAATGGTTCATAATTAAAGTATGTCAGATGTAGCTGGAAAAAGTTCGTGCTTGACAGATGCTAATAATTTGGAAGCATTACTCAATTAATACTTTCTGTCTACTACAGTAGTAAAGTATGTCATGTCAAGAAAACTTAGCGTTGTATTCATAACTTCGCATTGAGAAAGTTCAGATTATTTAGTGATATTTTGTGTAGTAGATTGACACCTTTTCAGGCTGAAAATGCTTCAAAAACGTAAGTGAGTATACTGTATTCTCAGTTATTGGAAAAGACATAAAAGAGGATTGGTGCTGAGAAAGAAAAAGGTTTGTCGATAGCAGAGCATTGCTAGTGAGTGCTCACTGTTAAAAATAAGCAAGACTGATCTTTGTGGTAGTACTGAATACTAGCACTTATTTTTACTCACAGTAATTTATGTACAGTACTTAATTAATATTTTTTTGTCTTTTATCGCTTGTATACATTTCCAAAAATTCGCAGCAGTATACAGTATGACAACAACAAGCAAACAAACTACACCAACTAACCAACTAATTAAGTACCTGTGAATACAAAATAGTTCTAAACACTGAAACTTCTTAAGGATAAAATTTTTTGTGCATTTTTATTAACACTGCAAACACTTTATCCTATAAATATATTTGGAGCAATCAAGTTAAAAATTCAACACTTTCTTACTTATTGTAATTAAATAGGAAAAAAATTCAAAATGTAGTGCACTAACATTGCTGACAAAATATTTTGATTGTAAAACTTACAAGTAAAAGTTGAAAATACGCTATTCTACGTTGTTGTTAGAAACAAACTGACAGTAAATTGAAAAGTAACAGCAAGAATCACCGCCACCTGCTTGATATTTGCTCGAATTATGAACTCTACTACGCAATTGAATAATTCTGTCATCAGAAAATTAATAAATTTTAAATGCTCTCAAAAAGGATGACAAAGAATACATTTGGCATGCATTACGCGTTTCAGTACAATATATAATCCCTTTTTTCTTTCAAATGCAAGTTTACGACTATTTTTACATAACTTTTTTTCTTGCTATTTTAAAACATATTTTTTAATATGCTATAAAATACCAAGCAGAAATTTATTTACAAAATATTTTTAATTTACTTCACTCATATTTTACAATTATATGCAAAGATTTATTCAAATAAATTTCTGTAAAAGTAGTCATATTGAGAGTGTTGCTTTTATTATTCATGAGATGAAAATTTTCATTCATGTCACACCGTAAAGATTGTTGATAATATTCGTCATACGGCTTGAGTAGAGTCTGATTGTTCATCCTGATCATGCATTGTGGTTTTTGCTTTCTCTTCTTGTTCATTTCTGTACAAAGCTCACCACAGTCAATGACTTTATCTTCCATATGCTAGGAATACAATTATTTACTAACAATTTAATGTTTAGAAATGTACTTCTATTGTTTCGCCAGCAATTTTAGTTTATATCATTTGTAATAAGCTCATTTTAATAAGTTTATAATTTTAATAACTTAATATGCTAATTTTAACTCCTATACTTCCTATTCTGAAAACTTACCCAAACTTTACTGCTGTTGTAAGGTATGTAATTGTTCGTCAAGTTCTGAATATTAATAAGGAAATAGACATGGTCAATTCTTTTTTGATACTTTTTTGAATTCAGGATTTGACATACTTTTGTAGGATTCCTAAAGAAATATTTTTATCTTGTCATAAGTCTATTGCTTATATGTGGCAAAATAAATTGAAATAAGGAACTCAGTATACTGACCGTGCAAATCGTAGCATCAACGGAACAGAATACTATATGCATTTTAAAATTCACAAAGTAGAAATTTTTACTTGCTTTATTTGATTTACAACCTTATTCATATGTACAGTTTTCTTTAATTTTTAAGCATTGTATTATATCACGTTGCAGGACAACCAATAAATGTGATTATGAAGAAAGACTTCCGCGCATCAACATAAATAATTTCACTAATGGAACTATCCATGTGCCAATATTGAACTATTATTTAATCACATATTACAGTAACTTTCTTTCACTTAACTTTATCTTATTTTTCGTGTAGAGAAGAATTTGATGCATTGATTTATTTCATGTGACACAAATGTTTCCGAGATATTTCGTCATCTGTAGTCTCAGTTTTAGTATGAATCTATGCTTGTGTCTTGTATACTCTTATATTGTCTTGCAGTTTCAGAGTGTTGAACTCAAATTATATTCATGGCGGCGAGCAAAATTGTCAAGAGGAGTCATTCTGTAAAAAAATCAAATCCTTATAGGTTAGGATTATTACACTAGTAGTGAATAGTATGTTAGTAAACAAGAATTTGCCACTCTCTAATGTCATTCATTATACTTTCGATTTTTAACAATTTCTCTCATATTTATTATCAATTTTTGTTATGGGTTTTTAAATTCAGTTCTCCTATTTAATCGTTTGCCTTAATCCATTATATTGATATAATTTAATTTTCTTTCACAGCGAAAATTTAAAATTACATGGTTCAATCACTAATTCATTATTGAATAAGTTGTGCTTTTTCTGAAAAATTTTCAAAAGAACACTGTAGTTTTTGTTTGTAGTTTTCTGGTTTCGTATTTATTAGGAACCAATTTTTATGTGGATTAGTAAGAGATTATCAGTAAATGATATCAATCATTATTCATAATTTAGGCGAGAAAATATATCTAGTGGAAGTGCAGCATTGGATGCTGCTCGAAAATCTGACGGAAATCAAGAAGTAAACATGCGGAGTAATGTCAAAGTAAGTTACAGTTTTAAATAGAGTCTTCAGGTTTTGAGGATCGTTAAAATGAATGTAGTGATTCGTTATTTTTCAAAATTTGCAGAGGTTGCGTGTTGAAGATGCACTATGTTATTTGGATCAAGTAAAGCAGCAGTTTTCTGATGCTCCTGATGTTTATGTCAATTTTCTTGATGTCATGAAGGATTTCAAATCACAAGCGTGTGTTCTATATTTTCTTCCTATCTTTCTCTAACGATAGATATTGTCTTCTGGCAATTATTATTTATAAATAACAATGATTGTTGAACATAAGCAGCTGAAAGATAAGATCAAATCCACTTTTTCCGATATTGAATTGTCGAAGAAATAATGATGAATAGTTTTCCTTCTACTCTTAAACAGATCTGTGTGTACTTAAAAAGTTGATAAGAAAATACAGTGGTTAGTTTTTATTTGAACCCACGTGTAACTAACAAGTTATCAGTTACTGTAATTCGTTCTTTCAAAAATGTCAGACTTTTAGTATTGATACGCCGGGTGTCATAAAACGTGTTTCACGTCTGTTTCGTGGTCGACCTAATCTTATCATTGCTTTCAACACATTTTTACCACCAGGATTTGATGTTACTATTGAAGGCTCAAAGGTGATAATAACGGAACCAAGCGGTCAGCGACAAATAATAGATGAAAGTATATTTCAACAAAAATTCACATATTTTTTGGGAGGTGTATAGCAGACTTGTAAAATTAAACTGGTATCAACTGTTGAAGCAGAAATTTGTGCTTTCGAAAATTAAGAAAAATTGTTCTATCTTAAACGTGTTGTAGCAGAGCATTTGTAGTTATTCATTCTTCTGCTTTAGTTTTGGGATTTTATGGAATTCAAGCAATTCTTTATTGCAGCAAAGTAAATATTGGTGAGGTGTTCCACCAATATTTGACTTGAGTTCTTCGTTTTTTTTTAAATTTTCAAGTGCTCGAAAATAGGTTCATTGTATTGATTTTAAAATTCTTGTTATTTGCTTTCCAGAAATTGAATTTGCTGGTTGTACATTGTGCAAGTCTTGTTTTAATCCATTATTATGTAGAAAGAACTGAAACAAATTTGCAAAATGAGGTTTAAAAGTAGGCAATGTTTTTTGCATTTTCAGGTCGTTCTGAAACTTCTTCTCCAGTGTTATCAGAAAAAACCAAAAGTTCAGCAGCAGTGTCTTCGTCTTCAGTCGATTATTCTGCTTCTGCTAATAAAGATCAACTGTCATCTTCTATTGAAGCTAATGCACCAAACCATAATTCTTCAGTGCAGTCAGTTTTAACAAAGAGTCCAGAACAAGAATCATCATCGTCAAAAAATACGCAGTCTAGTGAAATCAAGTCTACTTCTTTTTTATCGAAGCGAATTAATGTAGCTACCTATCAAGATGCAGTGATATACAGGAACAAAGTCATGGTAAATTATTTTAGTCTTCATGCTAGCATGTTTCCTCATTCTAAACAGATGTAGTAATTTCCAGTTCATTTAATTAATGTGCAAAATTGGTTACAATTTTTTAGGGACGGTTCGAAAACAGGCCTGAAATTTATCAAAAATTTCTCGAAGTGCTACAGCGACTTCATCATACTACACAAGTAAGTTTAATTGCAGTTTTTAACCCTGTTTATCTTGTCTTAAGTCAAAGTCCCATATCAGTTGCAACTAGATCTTGTAAAGCTTACTTGTTGAAGAATACTGATCAGTACTTCAGATTAGGATGATTTTTTCATGAAGTTTGTATGACTTGTTACTGCGTGATCTTATGTTTTGTTGCAGGAAACTGGAATCTCTCAGGCCTATAAACAAGCGGTAGATGAAATTGAAGCACTTTTTGAAGATGATCCTGATTTAATACAAGAATTTAAACATCAGTTTGAGCCAAAATCTTCTGGTTCGTCTGCATCTCGGTCGTCATCGCGAGAATTGGCGAGTAAAGTAATCGTTCAAAATCTTATAACTTCTACTTTATTGTCGATTGAAACGTTATGTTTCAGAAAAAGAGTCCGAGAGTGGGAAATCGCACTGCTCTTGTTGTATCTCCTCAACCTGTTTGTGTGCCAAAAGTTCAAAAGTGGCAAGGAATAAGTGCTGGAAAACGTGCTGCATCAGCTCATCAGGCAACCGTAGCCAAGGTTTTCATAAAATATTATCGTGATAGATATTTGCCCCAAATAGTTTTTGGCCTAACTGCACATATAATGACAGTAATTTTGAATATAGTTGCACTTTTTGTTTATAATGAGAAATTTTATTAGTAAGTATTGATATTATTTATCAAAAATTAATATACTTTTATTCAATATAAATTATTATGAACAAGTTTTAGTTTAAAATTTTGCTCTCGAAGCTTTTTAAAGGATTATTGATTTCATACGATTTTTTTAGATGTGTTTTATAAAAATATGGTAGATGTCCAGGCTTTCATGAACTAATTAAATTATAGAAAGCAAAGTTAGGTCGGATTAATGTGCTAACGTACGACATAAATGTTGAAGAAGCTCAAAAAATTGGCACAATCGAAGATTATCTTTTTTTTGATAAGGTATACTATTTAGAGACAATTATCTTTTCATAGGATTTTGATCTTAGATATCTCTGACTTGATTGAGCATATTGATACCCTGAAAATTATTTGC
>UYYF01004680.1:0-25645 GCA_900618365.1 Thelazia callipaeda
TAACAAATAAAGAAAACAAACTGATGAGGTTGTGAAAAGCACAGTGAAGGATGTGAGAGAGCACTCCACGGGTGTATCGGAATCAAGAAGATGGTTATACTTACAACACTCATTCGAGGATCAGTTCTGCATTGCAGCTTCTCAGGCTGTGTTGAAATCGGTTCTTAAGTGGGAAATGGCCTCTACCTTATTCCTTACATTACTAGAAGTTCGCGCTTGCAATTAGCTTCAGGAACTGAAGGAACTAGCGAATTCTGCGATGAATAGTATTGCATGTTGCCCGTGTAGGCAGAAGCAGGTCTTGGAGAAAACAGCGAAACGTGCTAAGATATATGTTGTCCATTCTGAGGAAAATGCGCTCATGAATCTAAGTTTTGTCGAGACGTGAAGTAGAACTATTTCGTACTGACGTAGAAGGCCTAGGAACGTCAGATTGGGTAGACAAATGGAAGTGAAAAATAATCTCGGAGAATGTTGACCACCTATACTTTGAGCGGCGAGTGAATATGCCATACAGAATTCCTCCAAGTCATTGACTTATCTTGCAAAGGAGCTCCAGGTAACACTGAAGACAAGCTTGTTTAATTTTTACAAAATCCTCGTAGATGGAAGTTTGGTTAGTAAAAAGCTTGAAATAAAAACCTAAGATAGGCCAAGAAATGCATAAGTTGCGGGAGTGCTTGCTCTCAAACGTAGCCGTTATGAAGCTACAACTACGCTGACAGCGTGTCGGAGTTTATGAAAATAAAATTATAAGTTATTCAAAATTCAAAACTAATTTGAACCGTTTGAAAAGGAGTTCTATAGGAAACTGACCGAGGGACAGCCTGTTAGTCGCAATGTAGGCATGGTTAGAGCACAAATGAATTCAGGGAGAATTTTGGGAAGATGGTTGATTAGTTTATCCTCAGACTGAGTGCAACTTCGTAGACATTCAACTGCAGAAAACGTAACAGCAGCCTTGAGAGCGCTCTTGTTCAGTGAATATAAGTGAAAATTCGTCATGCATAACTATACAAAGTCGTGAGCTGGCGTTGATGGCCGATTCATCAGTGTGGCTGCGTTTGAAAATATTATTCTACAAGGTCAAACTGTTACTTCAAGAAAAAAAATATATTTACAGCTGAGAAAACTGTGTCCATATTGTAGGGAATGTGTGAAGATGGTGGACTAACTAGCAACGCAGTACGAAAAAATATTTTATCACGACTGTACCAGTAGACACTATGAGGTGCTACGATGTCAATTTCGGACTCTGTTAAGTCTATAATTTGTAAGCATTCTCAGGAATGAGAAGCCATTCCATTCGAGAGATCCTCACTGAGACCGAGGAAGGACGAACGTATGATATACTCGCTAATAATCTCGGGTTAAAGATAAGATGCAGTAAGGAAATAATTCCGTATGTGATGAGATGAGGTAGAACAGTAAGAAACTTTTGTAAACGCGACACGAAATAAGTCGGTCATCTCATTTGATGGCCTGTAACGGAAACGAGTACAGCAGAAATGTGAACGCTGAGTGTTTGCAGCGAGAGTACCAGAATATTATTCAGCATCAGAATCAATAATGCAGAAAAGAAGACTGACATCCATGTGATAGTAATTACATTTATATATTTAGCAAACAGTTTTGAAAATCTATTGGTAGTTTCTGGCAGTATTATATTGCTGAGTCCAATTCTTACGGACTAACATCTACTCCAGTTCGATAAGGCTTTAAAAATGCATTATATCTGATTTAGGCTCAGCAAGAGGAGAAATCTATAAAGGATCGAGCTGTAACTAAAGGTGGTTATGTGAGTGCAGCAGTAAACGTCCTGCGACGTTTACGAGATATGAGTTCACAGCAACAACCAGGTATTTTTGCAATGAATTTAATTATTCTGATTGGAAAGTCCATGATACCGTCGATTACTACTGTCTCAGAAAATTTCATGAATAAATTACCTAAAATTGCACAAAAATAAATCACTTTATCAATTGTTCTCTGCAGTTTACGGTGTTATGGGCATAATTCATCACGTAAATTAAGTTATCATGCGATCAGTTTTGATGTTAATGATGAGTCTGTCACAAAGCTGTCGGAAGAGGCTTGTTCTTGTAGTTCATTTGATTTAGTTCAAAATATAAGCAATACTTTAAAATAGTGATTGCGTTTTATGTTTCCTTAATGATTTGTTTTGTATTTTAGTATTTATTATAGTACTCTTTGAATTTTAGTAGCGATTGCTATATATATGTATATATGCCCATGGATATCATGGCTAACAGTTCGAAGGTTAATCTTCTGCACTGTGTGATTGATTCTTGTGCTGCACTCACCTGGCACTTTAGCCCTCATCTGTACTCGAATTAGCAGAATTATGTTATTGTAACAGCAAAAGCAATTATCAGCAATCAAAACGCCAAAACAGTAGAAATGGTAATAATACCACAAAATATTCCAGCAATCGATCATATCGGTTATCCAGAGGCCAGGAACGTTTCTGAAAACTCTTCTATTTCACAGGCGACTTCCAAGAAGCGGAAAGAAGTAATAAATCATAACTTGTTGCAGTGTAGGAACGCAAACGAAACAAGAAAAAAAGTATGGACAAACAGAAAGAAAGGAAAGTCTGTTGCAAAAAGGGGAAAAACCACGTCTGGAATCATGATTTAAAACAATGGGAAAGCAGTTGAGGTTGTAAAAAAAAAGCTCTGTGGAGGATGTGAGAAAGCACTTTGCCATTAGTATTAAAATCAGGAATGAGCAGAATGATTACACCCGAAGTACTTAATCAGGAATCGAGGTTCTACAGAGCAGTTAGCCAGCTGAAGTGATGAAGTTCTTGGCAGTCGGGAGGATGCTGAAGCGGAGATGTCCTTTGTGTCTTTTCCTGTGCAGCGGGAAGTGTTTGTGTGCTATTACCCGAAGAACTGAGGTGCCAAGCAAATTCTGTGATTACTAATATTGCAGGCCGTCCGTGCTCACAGAAATGGTCTTGGAAGAGTCAACGAAGCGTGTCAAAACACGAGTCACGTTCTTCGAGCAAAATACAGTACACGAGTCTAAGGTTTATCTAGGCTGGCAGAGTGCTCTCTTACATCTTTCACGGAGCTTTTTATAACCTCATCTGTTTTCCCATTGTTTTCTCCTTTTGTACCTCGTACTGATGCAAGAAACCCAAAGACGTGAGATTGACCAGATAAAGTGGATGCGAAAAATAATCTCGGAGAATATTTATCCGCTTATACTTGAAGCATCAAGCGGCGGGTAAATATCCCACACAGAGTTAATGATTGATCTTGCAAGGCAACTCAAGTAGCACTGCAATGCTGTGAAAATATGACAACGCTGGAGAAATAACCACCGGGATGAAAGGCAAGCATAAAAAAGAAGATAAGCTTGTTTGGTTCCCACAAAGTCCTCTTAGATCGAAGTTTGGTTGTTGAAAAATCTGAAACTAGATACCTGAGGTAGACCAAGAAGTGCATGAGGGGCATTAATCTCATGCTTGCTCTTTAACGTCACCATCATGAGCCTCGTGTCGAGACGTATATCCAATCTATATTACTGAAGAAGATGCTTTGAGGCATATCATTCAGTCACCACCGTGGATTCCACTAGAATGAAGTGACGGAGATTAGTACTACAAATATGAACATGGTACAAATGCGGTCAGAATGCGGGAATATGATGCAGCGCTAGAATCAATAAGACAAAAGCGAAGATTAATTTCCGTAATAATACATTTCATTATATATATATATATCTTGGATTGTTGTTGGAAATTGGTTGTAGTGTTTCAGTTACTAAATCTGTATCGCATTCAGCAATCTTAGCTGGCCGTCACTATGGATCTATTTCAGTTAGTCAAAGGAAAGTTCCAGTTTGTGGGAAACAGTTGATCACTGAAAGGTTTGAGCATTATGCTGCTGACTCTTGAAGCTTACAAATTTTCAACTCGTTTATGATAATGTTATCAGACCATAGTTTCACTAAAGATTGTGCTGGAAATTGAAAAAAAAAACGAATTGTTCTTAGGCAAAGATTTAAAATCTTCGTTAATTATTTAATAATGGCACAATAACATTGCAGCGATTTTTATGATGTATTGCTTTCAAAATATGTGTTGAGTCGTGTTCAGTTGGAAGAAAATGGTTATCCTTTATGGGAGGAACCTAATAAAGAAAGAGTTGCCATTAAAATTTCGCAGTTGGACAACAAAAAGAAGTTGTATGTAGATGACAATGGTAGTTTTTTAGTGTCCACATTCGTTTCATTTTGGATGCAATCATGAAGGCGATGTGCATTATGCAAAGTAATTTTGATGTTATCATGCATTTTACGATAACATTTTTTCTAGATCTCAAAAGGATTTGTTGTCGCTGTGGTGCTGAATTTGGTATCACGCTGAAAGGTGAATATGCAGTAGTGAAACAATGTGTGTATCATTGGGGTAAAGCATACAAAACGAAAAGTTAGCTTTTCATTTTTGCAGTGACTTATTGATGCAGATCTCGTTAGTCGAAATCATAAATTTGAAATCTCTCATTTTTCTTTGTAGTGTATGCTATGACTTGTATAAATGCTTTATGACTTTTGTATTTTTAATAGCACGTGGATTGTGGGAATCTAGGTATAGCTGTTGCCAGTCGGATTCAAATGTGACAGGTTGTTGTGTAGCAGACTGTCACGTCACTGAAATGGCACCAAAATCAGTGCTGGAAGCATTTCAGGAAGTGAATTTCAATATTTATTGAACAAGCTCACTTGGAATCGACGATCTCAGTTTTTTGTGTCTTCAGACTTTTTGAATTCATACATTTTAATGTATTTCTAATGTCAAACCAACATATCTTCAAATTCAAGTCATAAATGCAATGAGATTTAGATTTTATTGACTTGCAAAAGACATATCTATCTTTTCGCTAACTTTTCAGGCACCGCCACCACTGGGACCACAAGACAAGCGAAGCAGAAAAGTCTATGCTTTTGATTGTGAAATGGTGTATACAACATGGGGTACTAGTTTAGCGCGCATATCAGTAGTCGATATAAACTATGATTTAGTTATGGATATTATTGTACGTCCACAGCATAAAGTTCGCGACTGTAATACAAGGTTTAGCGGTTTGACAATGGATCAGATTGAAAGAGCAGAACTTGGTCTGGAGCAAGTACTATTTTTGATTTTTATTGTCATTAACTAACGAGTAAACAAAAGCAAAAGAAACCTCGCAGAAACAAATATGATTTCGATTTTTGCAACCTTCACTTTATTGTTTTATTTTATTATGGATCAAAGGCAGTAGGCAAAATGGTAATTTAATAATAACTTCTGTGGAGAAATATCCATGTTTCACTTAGTAAGCATTGGAAAAGGTGCAGTTAAAAATAATGCAGTAAAATTCGTTGCAGGCTCAGAAAATGTTTTTTGAGCTGATTAATTCGGAAACAATTCTTATTGGACATAGCGTTGAAAGTGACCTCAAAGCAATGCGTCTAGTACATCATAAAGTCGTGGATACATCTATTGTTTTTCCCCATAGGTTGGGACCGCCCTACAAACGTGCTTTGAAAACAATTGCGTCTGAATTTTTGCAGCTGATTATTCAAGAAGATGGTTAGTATATAAAAAATAAAATTAGATTCAGACAAAATATTGATCTTTATTGCATTCAAAATATTAACAAACCTACACAATGGTTTATTACCAAAAATTTTTGTTTTCTATTAGTTCAGTCCTTGAGTCTTAGAAGCATCAAAAGAAATAACTCTTTGTTTTTTGAATCATATTTCATTTCATGTGCTGTTATTTTAGTTGATGGTCATGATTCAAAAGAGGATGCAAGCACGTGTATGCGATTAATGGTACATAAGGTTGTGCATGACTAATTATGTGTTTGACAGAAGTTTTTATATTGGAAATAAAGTGATATATGCAAATCTTGAATCTCTTTTTTGTTCTCACATGTTTACTACTTATGAAAATTGGATCTACAGCTTACCTTGTAAATTTACTTGATTCATTAGGAATAGTCCTGTTGTGAAACTATATCTCTACAGTACTGCTCTTGTTTGCATTTCCTTCACTACCTATTTGAAAGCTCTACGACAGAATCTTTTACCCTGTTTTATTCATTTAATTTCTCATTTTTGAAAACAATGTTTCAGCAATCTGTTTTGTAATAAACAAAAATAATCAAACATTAACGGTATGATACTGTTTAGCAATCCATTTTTTGCTGAAAAAGATGTAGAATCTCATTCTTAATAAAGTTGCCATTTGCGTTTGTGTAACTGATGATTATAAGTAGACCTTTTATATCCGAGAGTACAGAAATAACAATATCAGAAAACATACATTGCATCTATAATTTTGATTTTCATTAATCATTCCTTATTTTAGAGCTTATGTATGTGAGAATTTGAATACAAAAGTGTCATCTATTTTTAACGTTGTTTTGTTGCGTAGATGTAAAATTTTGTGGTAGGATGATCTATCTTGATAAATCCTTATTATGCTGATAAAGTTTTTATTTTGATTGTAAGATTCTTACCGTAATCTTTTTTTTGAAACATTTGTATTTTTGTGAAGTAACTTTCTGAAGTAATACAAATTTTTTGGAAAAAAAGAGGAGTTAGTGAAACAATTGTACTCGTTAGGATATTTTTTCTGTTATATGTGGCTTTAACTGTGTATATCAAAGGCCTGTGATAGAAGCTAGAGCGTCATAAATTATGAAATGAGATTCGAAATGTTGAGCAGTGTAAGTTCCTAATAAATTAAGTGGGGAGTTATGCATGTAGGAATTTTTGAATGAATTTTTCTGCATTAGTTCCCATCACTTCATATTCATTAATAAGTTTTCGGGAATCACACCGATGTAATGAAGATTAATTGCGTGGTTATGCTGAGGAAATTGTGGTACCACAAGAAAAAGTCATTGTGCTTGACGCTAGCTACTTATTTTATCGGAAGGAGATTCTGTTGCTGGAAGAGGTTGATCCATTTTTCCTTCTTACATAGTTTGAGTGTGGGAATTTGTCTGAGCTATGTAAGACATGAAAATTTCTTGACCTAAGAGATGAATTCGTAACGCGGTTTTCCTTAGGGCAGTCATACCATGTTCCTATTTTTGAAAATATTTGTGAATTAATCAGAAGTGATATTAGCATCAAATTGAAGTCCTCAGAGTTTGCGTGTAAGAATTTTATGTGCAGAGCTTTATGTTTTACTAAATTTGTATGTAAGAATTTTATGTGCAAAAATCTTATGTTTTACTAAGTCTGAACACGAAGTCGCTACTCTGTATTAAGACAGCGGCTGTGTTCAAACAGCCATGAGTGAATTGAGAAATCGTTATGAGTAAATGAATTTTTGATTTAGGATCTAGGAAATGAATGTCATCTAAAATCTCGTTCAGTAACTAATTAATTTTGAACAAATAGGTTTTACTATTCACATTTATACTTAATTTTTCAGTTTAGGGATTGTGACACGAAGACTTTGTATGCTCAGAAAGCAGAAAAATTTGGTAATTTGCCATTGTTGGCTGAGGGACATTTACGACGCATCACTGTCTTAGCGGATACTGCTTGTGCTGGTGCTTTCGAGAGCTTTAGGGAAAATGCTTTACCTCTGTTCAATTTAGCAGGTCTACAAGTGGATATAATCAAAGTTCGCTTTTTCAGAGTATTCAGATCCTTTTATTTCATTGAATTAGTATCATTTTGCATAGTGATATTGTGCTTCTAATGCTTTTGTTTAGCCGATCAATATATCGGAGTTTAAAACCATTGCGAAGCATATTGATTCTACGGAATGTGATGCTTTGTATATTGTTGGTGGAGATAGTACTCTAAGCGCCGTTCTAAGTGCATTCCATTATCGAGAAAATAATTTACCGCTATCTATTGGTGTTTTCCCGGGTGGTATTGAAAATCGGTCTCTGGTCGGTTTGGTTCCTAGTGTATTCGGTTAGTTCATTATTGTTCTACTGATGACTAAAGACTTTTAAAGTATGAATTAAAAATTTTTCGAGCTTTCCATATCATTCCTTCCTTGTCATATATTTTAATAGACGACGAACAAAAATCGTCCTAAATGTGATGCTACAAAATTTGAAGTATTTCGATAATTTTTTATTCAAAGTTGATGTTCAAACTGAGCTGGATCAATATAATAATTGAGTTTAGTGATGAAATCATTCTATAAATAGAAAGTTGGCTACAATCATTGCACTTAATAAGCTTTGGTAGGTTTGCAACTATCTCTTCAGGATTCCAAAATGATATTCATTCTCAATGTGAAAGTGCCATGGCGCTGATCGAAGAAAAAATCAGACCAGTTTATTTATCAAGAGTGAAGCTCGTAAGTATATTTAATTTTTGTAACCAAATGGTAAACATTTATTTCATTTTCTATATGAAGACCTATACTTGTTCTACAAAAATTACTTCTCTCGAGGTTAGATCTTCAAAATATTTAGTAATGAATTAGTGGATTCACGATTTCAAATTATAGATCGCACGATAAGAATTCACTGAATTGAAGATTTTCTTAGGATTTGTAGATTAAGAATTTAACTGTAAAACAGTTCTAAAAAACCACTGGAAATATCTCCCTAAGACCAGTTTTGTGAAGTTAGCTGGTTTAGGAAAACTCAGAGAGCAAAAATGAATCGATTTACGGTGTCACAGGTTTACATATTGGGTGGTTTGACAGAGTTGAGACCAATAAAGCTAAACTGTGGTATTGTGGTCCATTAAAACGATGGATTGCTTATCTCACAGCTGCGATAAGAACATTAAAGGTTAATCGTACTCAAGAACTTTAATAATGTAATAAAGATGTTAATTAAAGACATTAGAGAAAATATGAAGGCGTCAACATTTCATGATCATCAAATCTCATTATGTTCAGAGGATATAATAAGCTTCTTCCACTGGTGTATAATTTTCTAGCAGTATCCAGAAGTTCGAATCAATATGACTTGTGAGGAATACTGTGCAGGTTGTTGTAGATGTCGTTCACAGCCAGAAACAGTTGAAGTGGTTCAAAACCGACGTTGGTGGCAAAATATTATTGGCTCAACTAATTATTCAAGCCTGGTAAACTTTAAACATTACAGTTGTTCGAAACTAAAAACATTTTCTCAACTTGAAAGTTTTGGAAAATAGAGATATCCCTGAAAAAATGATCGATTTCTAATACTCGTTTGTGTGCAGAAATGAATAAAATTAGTGCGAAGGAATTGCTGTATTCATAACTGTGATGCATTAGTGCCGTTATATTAGTATTTAGATAATAGATTTACATTCTTTAATTTTAAGAGAAATCTTTTCAATCAACAAACCAACTCTACTAAGTTCAATAAGGTAGAACTGGTTTGTTGATGAATGAGTGGAAGAAATGACGCTTAACTAGTAACAAGTCATGGCAAAGCATATGAATATAATACGCCTTTCAAATAGGCAAGAAATTCCACTGTATTATTACGTTAAATAAATGGGCACAGACATTATGTTTTAAGTTTCGCACTCTTGTTCAAATACTACTGCATAATAATATTTGATGAGAGTTCTTAGAATTTAATGAAACCAATAATCGACTATTCGCAAATAAAAAATGAAAATTGTGGTAAAACGCGAGAAGTAGTCGTAAATGCAGTTGACATCGCGCTGGAAAATGTTCAAAATCAGGTAAGATAATTTCTAAATCTAAAATCGAAAGTAAGTCGGCTGTTGAGAGGTAAAGCAGCTTATTAGTACCGACAGAAAATAAGGTTAATATGTTCTTCCTCTCAACAGAATTATATATATGAGGCCGTGTGTATTAAATGAAAAAATAACCGTTACTGATTCAAATGTATTTCGTTTTATGAATAAAATGTATGTAGTGCACGAACTGAACTGTAGAAGTGTAGAAATGAAAAGGAGATGTAATCTAAAAATAACAGTTGATAGTATTTAGAATGCGTGCAGTCTGCGGGTTCGTACTGGCAACGTTGAGTATAGTAGAATTGGTTTGTTGATGGATGGATGGAGGAGATGTCAAGCAAAGCAGCTCTCCGCTTCACCTGATATTGATTTTTATCAAAATGATCTCTTAGTAAGATCTGCTACTATAACATTTAGTGCCATGTTACCAGATGCTGTGAAGAAAATGACTGTATTTGGTAACGAGTGTCAAATTAATGATTTAAAAACTCGAATATTTGTTGAATCAACGAATAACTTTGTCAATATGTATCTTCCTTCTGAGGTACGGGTTTTATAATCAATCCACCCTTATTAATAATGCTTAATTCTTGATGATTAGTTGTTTCCAACATTTTTATTTGGAAGTAACGCGCATTTCGGCATATTGTTGCAGATCCGTTAATTTCTATATCGTGTTCTGGGTTCGCCTCTCAAGCCCTCACTACTCATTTTTTTTGCCTTTCTAAAAATAAAAGTAAGTTTCAAAAAGAAAGGTTCTTGATATATATGTGTAAGGATTGGCAGTGGTGTTTCCTAAAGTTTAGCATCAAGTCGCAGTTTCAGTTTTTTATATATATATTTAATATCCTTATGGTATGCTTGCTACTTATTCTCTGTATTTCGTAAAATAATTTGGACCAACAAAAATATTCCGTTGTAGAAACTCCTGGAATGATGCAGGAGTCAATATTTTTGCATCTTAGTGCAAGACAGTAAATTCTTTTCGCGGAGTAATGTTATATATATATATATATATATATATATAACATCACTCCGCGAAAAGAATTATATATATATATATATAACATCGCGAAAAAAATGATGATAAATTTAAATTCCGCAGAACCTTCATACAGCAGTATTTGAACGGTGAAACGCTGGAAGGTGGAAATCTGAGTGAGTGCCAAGGAAAGCGTGGATCTCATAATAGCCCTTAAGCTTGAGTGTCAAGGGATTCCAAGATTCTGATAGAACGTGTAAGGATTTATGAAAGTAACATTGAAAGTTATGGGTCAGGATAGGCAATTAAAATTCAAAACGCCTGATAAGAGCTGTTCAAAAGGCAGTTATATAGGAAGCTAATTGAGGAATAGCCTGCTAGCCACAATATGGAACTCGGAAGTTAGGAGGAGATTATGACATCCGACACAACGGATATGTGGAAGAATTAATCCAAATTATAGAATGCAATATGCTTTCCCATCTGAACCAGAATTTGGGAGGATTGTTTCCTGTTTGCTTAATTGGAAGGTCTAGATGGAATCTTAAACGTTCTCATTGGAAGGTGCAGTATTTTCATTTTTGTATTTTCTATTCGCATATCTAAAAACAGTAAGGCAAGTTCACCTTAATGGGGGAGAAGCAGAACTCATGATTCCACAAAAGAACTACCTACCTGATTCCAAAGTGTTCCAAATAAAGATAGTGACTACAGTTCAATAACCTGTATACCAAACCTCTACAAGTTGACAACAAAACGTGTGGCACCAATCATGAAATTTGATAGTGTTACGAGAAGAATACTAGCAGAAAGCCGATTGGGAACTACTGGGTAGGTTCAAGGTGCAAAAGAGCAGGTAATCTTGAACCCGGTTGTATGCGGAGAGCATGAAAACCAGCCACATACTACTTTGAATTGAAAGACATGCCAGCGTGAATCGACAGGTTTCTGAGAAGTATTACCTTCAGATGGTCAGTGGTACTGAAAAACAATGGAGAAAAAAATACAGCATATTAAGCTGAATTTGCGTATCTCAATATTGTTAAGGAACCCTCCAAAGTGACTCAGCCTTTCTCCGCTGCCATTCGCGTATGCGTGAAATCGTTGTGGAGTACACTCAATGTTGAGTTACTCAAAAATAGCGGTTTTCACCAAACAAGAAATACAGATACCGAACTACTCATTATTAGTTGGTGATTTCGAGCTCCTTGCAACCGATGAGAATACCATGAAATCTATAGCCCGACGTCCAGAGGTTTTTTTTTTTTTAAATAGTATGGCTAAAGGCAGCAAAGTCAGCCATTAATACTGAGGTATGCGCTGATAAGGCAGTACTCTTTGAAGAAGTTCAAGGTATGAATAAATAGGAATAATGGAAAACAATTAGTGCACCTACCTGTGAGGGCTGCGATAAAATGCAAGCATAGATTTTGGTAAGAATTGAGCGACTAGCCAAAACTGCATTAAACGGCAATAACTCTAACAAGGCAATAAATGAGCACGCCATAAGTTTAATAAGTTATTATGCTGGAACTAGAGAATTTTCAAGCAATTTACCATGATATCAGGCAGTTACTAGATAGATACGGAATTCATAGTCAATTTGCACGCTTAGAGAGACTGTACTTGCCAAAGGACAAGCTAGGACGTTGGCGCTTTACTGCATTGAACAAAGGAGTAAGCTGATTGTACAGCTTTATAACGTATTTGTAGAAACCGCGCCCATATCTATCAGAAGGCAGCGATTTTGAAGCAGGAGATGGCTTACAATTATTGTATCCTACCTTCAGACTAAATACAATCGCGTAGAAAATCGAAAACCAATCAAGAGCCCAGAAATCGCTCTTGTATGGTGAAATAGAGATTCATTATGCAAAGTTTTACTAGATTTACAGTATTTACAGTAATGAGCTAGTCTCAATGTCGGATTCATCGAAATGGTTACGATTCGGAAACTGTCACCTCCAGCACAGTAATATGTTTGTTGCTGAGAAAAGCATGAATCCACATTGTAGGAAACGCGTGAAGACGATGACCATCTAGCAAACGCAGTGCGAGAAAATGTTATATCACGACTATAAGATACAATGAGGTCCTACGATGAATTTATCTGCGACTTTGTATAATTTTTAATTTGTAAGCATTCCCACAAATGATATGCCATTACATTCAGGGGATGGTCGCTGAGAGAGAACAGACGAAAGCATGATATACTGCCAAATAATCAAGGGTCAGAGATGAAATGCAGTTAGGGAATAATTCCTTATGTGATGACATGGGATGGAACAGCAAGCAACTTTTACACGAAATAAGTCAGTATATCTGATCAAGTCGAGATAGTATCCAATAGATAATACACAATAAGACAATCGAAAACATCTCATTCGATGACCGCCGAGGATTCCACAAGGGAGACGAGCACAGCAGAAATGAACACTGAGTGAGTGCAGCGAGAGTGCCAGAGTACTGTCCAGCATCAGAATCATTAATTAGAAATGAAGATTAATCTCCACGTGACATTGATTGATTGATACTTACAAGTTCCAGTAAATTATGCCAACACTACTTCACATGGTCTTAGCATTATAGAAGCTACTATAAAATGCATAATACTACTCACTGATTGTTTTCTTGCAGATGAACTGACTGCTCCAGGCTTCACTAATGCTCTAATATCGTGAACAATTTTTTCTTTCTGTTTGCGTTCGATTTCAATTTTACGTTGTAGCTTTTCAATTCTTGTGTCAATATCAGCCACTGATTTTGCATAATCATTCAAACTCATTTCAGAATATTTAGTGTTCTGTAAAAGTTTCAATTAAGGTATTTTAGAAAATGCTTTTCGTGCACATACGCCTGCCCATAGTTCTGGTTTTCGTATTCATTTTTAAAAACGTAGTCCTAAATATATTACCATAATAATAAATTGCATTAAAATATTGACTCACTTCGACTAAACTTGAACCACTGGTCGACGGCACTATATAGGTTTTCGGTTTGTCATTAGAGGGATCTAATATTTCATTTACAGGCAATTCTACTGGCATTTTTGGTTTCGTAATTTCTGGTGAAGGTGTTCTTTTATGCGTTGATGGAGCAATTTTTGTTGGGATGTAAATAACTGGAAACAAAATAAGAATATCTTTGAATTCAGTGATTCAAATCTATATTAAACGATGTCTGTTAGCTGTACTTGACTTATTATCAGTGACAGTACAAATCCTGTTCTTTTTTTAGAATTCCCACACACATAAGGAACTACTAGAACAATTTAAACTGAGTATCGAGCAAAAACCAAAGGTACCATCAGAATTTAAATGAGATGCACTATCTTGTGTGATCGATTTTGACGAAGTCCGGCTACATATAACTGGATCTAAAGGAGCATAAATTGATTGATAGTAGACTGGAGCAGCTGCTTGCATTTCCACATAACCAACATAGCCAACAAAAGGTTGTTCATGAGGTAGAGATAAAAAAGATAATGAAGATTCCTGCTGCTGCGATACATCATCTAAAAAGATTGCTTCTTAAATACAATTGGAGATTTGCAACTGAAATGTCGGGGTTTTTTTTGGCATACTTCAATAAACTATACCCATCTAATAAGAATTTCAGAGTTATGAGACTACTACCAAAAAATATCAATAACTATATCCTAACATTGATCCAAATTTTTGATAAAACCAAGCATTTGCAAACCTTTCGTATGCCAAAAATGACAATGTGGCCTGGAACAATCATCATCATATGGACACATGATATCAGTAAATAACCCGGATCGCCCGATCATGATTCTCCACCTTTTTCTCTTTACTTCACTGAAATCAAAATAAAATAACCTTGATAACTTTGCACTTAGTGTACAAAGAATCCAACTGGCTCCAAGCCGTTTGCATCGTACGTATTTGCATATTTAGCGACGAAACTGAAAAAAAAAGTACCATTGTTTTGGATCTTTATATGCATGAAATGGCAAATTTCTACTTCTGTTTAATCATCTCTAATTTTTAGGAAGGATGTTCTTACAGAAAAGAGTTATAAGAGGAGTTGTAGAGATAGTTTAGATAATAGAGAGAAATATTTATTTAAATTGTCCTAATACAATTCGGATTAGGACAACTTAAATAATGTTCTCTATTCCAAATAGAAGAAAAAGCTTCGACTAGAATCATAATTACTGCAATCGCCCGGTCATATTTTTCGCTTCTAAATTTTCCTTAATAAAAATGTTTACTCATTTATAAGCAGTCAGAAAACAAAAAGAATTTTTTGACATGACAGTAAGTAAAAGTAAAAAACACATCCATTTATCATCATATTTTACAATATCGCAATCGAGAAACAAATCTTATCTACCTTCGTTACTTTTTAAAGCCATCAATCTACTCCCTACATTATTGTTCAATCGGTGGATCAATATCATCATGACTCCTAGAAATGAGAGGCTTGAATAGATTACCAAGTTAGAAGTGTGAGAACTGCTGGCCTTATGATTTATAATATTGGAAGTGAAATCCAAATATCCCGATCATATTAAAATATGACTTCCAGTTCATAATGTCCAAATTCAGAATCTCTTCCTAAGAAAATGTACACTCGCCACGTTCTCAATCAAGCTCCAAACCTGATTCAAAAAGTCAAATGATTCAAGTGTGCTTTTCTCTCCAACAGTACAATCTCTCTAAATGACTCTCTATACAATTGTTTAATGACACTTGCCACTCAACAGCTGCTGAATTGCTTCGTTTTCAGAGCAGTCTGCAGCCCCAATTCATAACTTCACTCTCTCCTAAACAAGACCAAAAAGCAACCATCAACCGTGAACTTTTCCTGACATCTGAAGCATTTCATATACTCATACACACCTCATTGTCTCAGCTAATCCCTTCCTTACGAACCTTAGATCAGAAGTACGGCAAAGCCTACTAACCGTTTACAACTCTAGATGATTTACGTCTTATTAATTCCCATTCTCCGCAACAGACGTCAGAAGTATTACTATCGTAATAACTAGTATACTCGCGTGATCATTCGCGATTTGCCTAACATGAAGTAATCTTGCTCGACCCACATTACAAATATAGAAAAGTGCCATATCCATCCATTTATTTTACCCCCAAACTATGGTCACAACCTCACACCCCTAAATAAAAAACTGTCTCACAGCAAAGCCTCCTCACCTCATACTCCTTTAGCATATTTCTGCGTCATGGATAAATTATATAATATATTGCACAAACCCTACCCAACATCTTCAACTTTTCTCAATTCCAATCTACAAATTACAATTACGACAGGTCATGTACCTTCAAATTCAGACACTAAGACAAAAACCACGAATAATTATCAATTTTTTTATTCACAAAATCTAGTCAAAGGAAACACCAACAGCAGTGATCACTAGACAAAAAAAGAACTTTTTCAGACTTCCCGACACTCTACCATCTTATTGTTCCGAAATTTCATCAAAAATAACTATGTAAACTTCGTCACACCAATTTTTACTATCGAGTATCCATGATAATGAGAATAGGCACTACGCATCCAATTTATTATATATGGCACACCATAAATAATATATATGATAATCTACTCATCAAAAAAATCAATAATAAATTTCTGCCTAACATGCTAATTAAAAAAAGACATTATAAGACTAAAACACTAAGAATATATTTGTATACTATCTCGCAATTTATGTGATGACCGAAGGAGCGCTACGTCCAGTAAAATGTTCCAATTTACTGAGTTGAAGAGCCACTAGAATTAGAGGCTTTAGCAATTTCTGAAATATAATTTTAAAAAACTTCATGGATTTTACGATAATGCTTTGTATTAAAAAGTTAATATATAGGAACTCTCTAAAATGTCTCATAATACTCATGTTACAGACTTTTACTAATAAGTAGTAGATTGAAGTCACTACATGCTTTCTCCATATTTCAACAAAAACAAATTAAATCTTTACCTACAACCACTTAGATCCATGAATATAATTTGGAACCACTAAAACTACGAGCACACATTTTAAAAACATGAAAACCCTACCTCTGAACTCTCAAATAATCGACTCTTATCAGATGAATCGATAAAAGAATCAACGTAAAGTCGAATTGTTGCACCACAAGAATCAGTGCCACTTAAACGAAATACTATACGACTACCATCATAAAAAATGATACGTAGTCCCTAAAAATACAAATCACAGCGCACGAATAATTATGAGCAACAAAATGCAAGAAAAGAGATCAAAAATTAGCGTATCTGATTGTTCAAATTTTTACCAACCGTTATAATCGATATTTTTTTAACGAAAAATGAAAAGGCTTAAAATATACTACACTAACTCACTTGTCTTTTTGTAACAGAACCGTCCACAGGGTCAGTATATGCAAAATTATCGGCATGTTTGACGATGAAAGTCCTTTCATTAGCAGTAAACTTCTGGTCAATGAATGCTGGCATTTGAGACTCAATAAAAGTCATCATAAGATTTGCTCCTGATGTATCACAATTTTCGTAATCATAACTAAAAATTTTTGTTATAAATACACATACCTACTAAGTTCAGAATTTTTGGGCTAAAAAGGCAATATTGTTTTCCGTTCCATAAAAATTTCACAAACAGCGATGAAAGATGCGATATAAACATTGAATGCTTAATTTCAAATTTTGATTCAGCGCTGCAAATCTTCATGTAGATGTAAACACGTATTCGCATTCAAACAAGAGTAATGATTAATTAATCAAACAATGAAAATAAATTCGTTTCTAGTATTTATTTAACTACCGCGTGAAAACATTGCGACCATACTTTGACCAATGTTCTTTAACAATGCTTTCAACTGACATCTTTTTACTATGCACAATCTGTAACCACGCGAGCATCGCCCAAATGCCGTCTTTTTCCCTATAGCAGAGAATTTAATTCATACAAGCTTCCAAAAAATGTTTGAATTTGCTTTAAAACGTATAACAATTGAGAGGAGATTTAAATGTTACAAGAACAGTGTCGTTTTTCTTTAAATAAGAATTTGTTTCTGGTCTGTGACATGAAATATTAATTTAAATTTTACATCACTATATATTTTTGCATGTATTCTCCTGAAAATTCTTGAAATAATTTCCCTTCCCTACAAGACCTAAAAAACAATTTTTTATTACATATTTATGGGACTACTTACCTAATATGATCCGAGCCCGTACCAAACGACTCTTCTCCGCACAGTGACAATTTATTAGCATCCATAAGATTCCCGAAAAATTTCCACCCAGTAGGAGTTTCATATAACGGCAGACCAGTTTCTTTAGCTACCTGATCCACTGCTCCTGCGGTTGGCATACTTCGTGCATACCCTATTTTTAATTATGAGTGCGAAGAGAATAACACACAATTTTTATACGTTAAGCCAAAAAAATTCAATAAACTAAGTTTCTGAAATATTATTTGAACTAAAATTCGGTGAAGAGCAACATAATAAACCTATTTCTTGAGTAGTACAAATAATTTTCAGGAGCCTAAATCGCATTTAGATGAAACCTTTGATTCCATGTTGTTGAAAATACGGAATGCAGCGCATATTAGCAGCAATCACTGCAAGTGAGTCACTCGGAGTAACAAAAAAACCGTCTTTACCAAGAATCATATTTCGGTCCTAAGAATATATTAAAAATACACCTTTTATTCTCTCATTATTTTTTTATTTGATTAAGAAATTACTTCAAGAGCTTTAAAAAAGAAACGAAATAATTATAAAAGCTTGATATTGTAGCAGCTTGAAAATTTGACTGATCCGGAGTTTAAAAACTGACAGTAATCGGCAGGTCTACGTTTAAATTGTATATATACATGCACTCACTCCATCGCCATCAAATGCAGCACCAAAATCATGTTCGCCTTTTTTCATCATGTCAAGCAAATGCTTTGCATAAGTCAAATTAGGATCTGGATGACCACCACCAAAATCAGACTTTGGAGTTGCGTGACACAAAAATTTTGAGTTCACACCCAGCTTTTCGACTAGAATATTGTGTACATACGGTCCTGTAGCACCATACAAACTATCGATCAAAATATTGAATTGACCCATCGTTTTACCATCAAGCAAATGTTTTATCTGCAATGTTATTTAAGATAAACAGAGGTAAGAAATTTATCATTCCATTTTATTTTAAATGTAAAACCAGTAACTTCTGCATTTGATGGTGATGGGATAAGCATTTGCATATACAATTCGAATCACTATCTGGTGATTATTATCAGCCATTTAATTCTAGATCCATCAAACATTCAAGTCCTTGCTTTATTAAGCTCTAACAATTGCTGTGTAAAGAATTTGTGTAAAGAAATTTTTAAAAATTCCATAATAACATGAGTTCATATTAGATTAGATTTAAACCTTGAGGAAACAATAAGAATTGGTAGGACGTATTTTTGATGTATTGTATTCTTACCTGGAAGATGTATTTTTGATGAAACTTGATTCTCAGTAAAGAGTAATGCCAATAAAGAAAAACTTGCCTTCGAAAAATCGAATACTTGTTCCATTAACTGGACGTAATCTTTTACAGAATCAACAACATCAACCGTGAATGTGCCATAACCATCAATAATATAATCAGTTTTCCCGATTTTAGTAAAATCAGCATGCAAATCATGGCAAATATAATATTTAGATATCACTTTGCTCATTTGATAAATAGATTCTGTCACCTGAAAAAATGTTGGATAATATTTAGATCAGGAAAGAAAAAACTTAGCTCAGTTAATAAGAAGTATTACTTTTTCTGGTGCTGGACCACCATTTTCACAATTTAATTTTATTCCAAAATCTGCTTTAGGACCACCAGGATTATGACTGGCAGTTAAAATGATCCCGCCACAAATCAAACTGTCGTCTGTAAGGAAACTTCTGATAACAATTTCATAAAACTGGTTCATACAAGCATAATTCTAAAGGAAGGAAGAAAAAATATATAGTTCTTTTTGTTTGCTTCTTCAAGAAGTCCAAGCTTGAAGTAATATTAGTACACATTGACAGGGAAACACTTTTGCATATAAATTAGAGTACTTTTCCCTTTGCTAAAGGAAAAGTCTATCTTAATATGCGGCAATAAAATAAGAACCACTTTTTTCACGTTTTCTGATTAAACATGAAACAGCGGGAGTACTTAAAAATCCATTTTGACCAACGATAAGCTTGCGTAACTGAAAAAAAAATTCTGTATACATATTATATTAATAAACTGCTGAATAACTGCTAACTGATAGCTTCATTTTTATCTACAGAACGGAAGACTAATACTTCTTAGTGACAACAAATAACAGCAGATTCTATTTAAATTGCTCATCAACTAATAAACTTAGTGAATGTTACCGAACACTACGATGTTGTAAAAATATGCACTACTTCATAACGACAAATTCTATCCTATAAAAAACTTAATCAAGATAAAAATTTTCAGGGAACCCCATTAGCTGCAGCGATCTGAATGATAATATTGACTGTTTCAGAACATAAATATCTCCCATCTCCGCCAACAACCATTGTAGCATTTTTCTTTTGATCATTTAAAACCGCGTCCAAAATACATTGTATAAAATTTTCCGTGTAATTATTTTGCTGAAATTCTGGAACCTAAAATATGAACATGATTAACTTGTGTCAGGAGTTCTGGAGTTTCTGGAGATGATCTAACATGGGATTAATAACCATAACTGCAAATTAACAAGTAATAATGAAATTCCATCTTGTAATCAAAAACAGTTGATGATGGCGCGAAACAACGTCCGACGACAAATAAAGCCTCAAACAAACTAACCTTTTTACGCAAACCACTGGTACCTGGTTTCTGCCCCTCATAAGGTTTCGTGCTCACAGTTACCACCTTATATGCACTACTCATTTTGAAATGTATATTTCCTGGAAAGATGAAATCATCAGTGTTTTGCGCCAACATGGCACTTAGTGACAATATTGTCATGAAGGAACTCATTTTGAATTATTTTTTCCTCTCCTGCATATTTGCTATTGGAAAAAAAATACTTTTATCTTATTAATGTTATAATTTGCGTCTCATATTGAATTCTTTGCTAACAAAGCCATTCATTTCCAAACAGTCCAGTTTAATCACAACCGATAATGAATTTATTTATCCATATGAAAACTTATCCTGATATCACACCCAATTGGACTTCAAAGTTATCGAAAAATCAGTAATAAATGACTGCAACAAAAAGTCCTCAACACCTTCACACTTGATATTTTTACATGCATAAAGCCTGGGCAAAACACAATTTGAGAAGCTACAAGGAAAGAAATATATATTAACGATTAACCAATTGTTACACAACAGTGAGGCTCTTTTATTAGAATTGAAATTTGCTGATGTCTTCTCTGAAAGTAATATTTACACGAAGAGCTGTTGTTATCGCAAAAGCTGCATTGATTAAACGATAGTGATATATAGAGAACCAGGAATCAGACACTTATCGATGTGATAAAAACAAACTTGATGTATGACTTAATCTGCCTTTTCTCTTTTCTTACACCTTTCTATTATACCAACACTTCACCAAATGAGATAGGACAGATTTTTCACTTTCATTTCCACGTACTTCCTTGTACAGAAAAAATAGTCAAGAATTTATTATGTCCTGATTTATTTCTCAACATAGTTGAAGAAAGAGTATTTACCTGAATCCAAATCCAGAAATAAGAAAAATTGAGCATACGATTATGGCGCAAATTCACCATATTTGAGTACGACAAATATGTAAAATTCAAAAACTACTCATCACTTTAAACTTGACAACATAACTATCAAAAACAATGAGATGTGCTTGCAGTTAATGATGCATAATTTTTTCATATTTTCAGAGTGCGAAGTTGCATAGCGCTTCTAGTATGCGACGACGTGGTTTGATAGGCACATGTGTCATTTTCCATTTTTACGAAGCTAGAATCGGTGTAGTAGTAAGGTGAGTATCCGTAAGTTTTCTTGTAATTTCAGCGTATGTTTGTCAGTCTGTTTTTTATATCAAGTATGTAAGGAATGAGTCGAAGTAGTGAACTTGTGAGTTAGTTGTGTGATGTGAATTATTGTTAGTTGTGCTCAAATTTATGGTATGGAAGTAGCATGAGTTTTGGCAATTAAGTTGAGGAGAAAATTGAACAGTTCTGCCTCGGAAATAAAAGTTGCTAGAAACTACTCTCGGTATTGCGCCTTAGAACATTTTATATCTTTATGATATTGTTTTGTAATGTGTCTTAAATTTCTCCATAATGAAGAGCCTCTATCTTTTATTCTTAAAATGTAGTTGTAATTTTATCCTATTCGTTTGCTTTATTATTCCATTTACTGTCTGTTTTAATATGTTGATAGCGCTCTATGTTGTAAAGTAATATATTAAATGTTTAAGGACTTCTTTGTTATCTTTCTGAATAATGACGAAAGGTACATCATCATTTGGTAAACGTCACAATAAAACCCATACTTTATGCCGTCGTTGTGGTCGGTCGTCATATCACATCCAGAAGCATCGGTGTGCTTCTTGTGGCTATCCATCAGCTCGTAAACGTACGTATCAGTGGTCCATAAAAGCTGTCAGGCGGCACACTACTGGCACTGGTCGTATGCGTCATCTTAAAGTTGTGCGGCGTCGTTTTAGGTTTTTTTTTATCACTCTAGACTCAAGCAGTTTCGTGATCGTTAGCATCACGTTTAGTTTCTGTAAAATCACTAGAAATGAATTTATATATTCGTTTTCATGTTTTCATGATGATAACTCATTTTCATCATTAATTCTCATGTCTCACTACACGGAGCTCTACTTGAGATTTCTATTTGTATACTGTGCATGTAGCATTTAATGATTAATATAGTTGGTTCTTGAAAGGAAAATATTCATATTTATGAAACTTTTCAGAAATCGTTTCCGGGAAGGAACAGTGGCAAGGCCTAAAAATCTTCGAGGACCAGAATCTATTAATGCTGTTGCAATGAGCTAAATATTTTAGCCCGTTTTATTGTGAAGTAAATATCATGAATTATTTAGCTGAAATAAACTTGTTTTTTTCTTGAACTTGCGTTTTTGACATTAAGAAAGGCGTTAATGGGAAAAGGATTATAATCGAAAAATGATATATTATCATATTTATTTGTCAATAATGAGTTTTGTATAACATCAGTGGTATCTTATGGCGTTGAAGACTGAATCATCTGTTTGTCAGTTTCGAAATTATTGTCAACTGTCGATATGGTGTGTTCCATGTTATATAAGTTGGCCTGAATTGGACCGAAGTGAACAGTGTGAAATGGACCGAAGTGAACAGTGATTTTAGAACTGCGATGCGAAGGCAAGTTCACTTCTGTAGTAGGGAAGGTATGACGGGATGACCTAGTTGGTTTTGGTTGTGATACATGCATTTATGGCTTTTTCGAGGGAAGTTTGGAGTCACCTCTATATATGGAGAATCATGCTGTGAAGTCTTTAAAGTTGTGGAAATATTCGTTGTTAATTTACAGAAGTGCCGGTTTTCAGTACCAAACTGTGCTTGGTGTCCGAATTCCATGAGGTAAGAGGTCGTGGAAATAGAAAACTAATTTAAAGCAATATCATGAAGACTCGCGGTATATGCCCTTTGTATGTCACTATTGAGAACACATACTAATTAAGTACAGGCGCTTTGTAGCATGTATGTAAAGAATTTCAGATTTGTGATTCTCGGTTTTATGCATTTGCTTGAGTTAGTAGTGAATAATTGGGGAAGCTAGTATCACTTAAACAAGAAAAAAGACTAGGTAGAACCTTTTGTTCATTCATTTCAGAAGCATATCTAAGAAATGAGATATGTAGCTTATTCACTGATTGAATTTTATTGCATTTGTTTTCTTCATTCTGTGTCCTCATCATCTAATGATATCCTACTTTAAGCCATAAGTCTTTCCACTTAGTTGTGAAATTTGGATTTGTTCAAACTCCTAATTCAGATCTTTTCTTCTTAAATCAAAAGTTATCCATTGTTGTTTGAGATGAGAAAGTTACATAATATTGTTGTCGAGGACTTATTATGCGTAATTCTCTGTGATTTTCACATTTTTTGTTACCAGCTTTATCATATGGAAATCAGTGATTCGAAAAATTCATCTCTTAATAATGGAAATCTCATTTTCAAGTAAATTATGTATTCTTTTTTACAAATTTAAACTCGAAAATTTTTATGCTTATTGGTATTATTAGCATTACGTGCCAAACTTGCTTTCTTTAAAACAATTATAACTAATCTAAATCCCATGTTTACCTTTGACTAAGCGATGTTAACTACTGGTTATAAACAGCATTATTTCCTGAATAACAAGGAGCTGTGAAGCATATTTTGAAATTCATTTAAAGTTAAATGAATTTTTTAGTCTATCTATAACATGCAAAATGAATTTTTCCGACATTTCTAGCTCATTGAAATACGACATTCTTCATGCTATTTATTTTAATATTAAAAATAGGCTATTTCCATTGTGAAGCATGTCGAGTATACTCTCATTACTGCTACTACATCACTCATGAGAACTAGTTTCTGCAAATAGATTTTTTAAAGAGAGATTCGAAATGAACTTTGTGAAATTTTAAAGTGCGCTTTGGAAATAATGAATTTTAGCAAAAAATCTAAAGCAGAAGTTAATATATAGATATGGTTCTAGTGAATGATGATTGTTAATAAACTTTTTCTAAAAAAAATCACATTAATTATTGTCAGTTCTTGACTGTTTTTGATTCCCATAAATCAGATGAGCTGGTCTTATGAGACCAGATTATATATTCCACATCATCGCTGTACTTCACTTCGATGCAAATAAATAGTTAAATTACGATATTTGTAAGGTTTATCATTATATTATGTCTGTTTACTATTAAATTATATATTTGAATTTACTCAAGTTGTTATTGTTATTGACGAAGCTAAGAAACAAATGTCAAAAATCAAAAATATTTAAATTTCTGTAATCTCTGTTCATTTTGTGCTAGTGAAGTATTCACTTTCATAAATTTTACTGTTACTTCAAAATTTACTTCTCTGTAGGCTTTATCTATGTTTGCATTCTATAACTTAGTAGTTTCGATTTAGGCACTTTCATTTATCCACTAAACAAAGCATATGTTTGAATATGCTCTGGAGCAAGAAGTCCAACAGATAAATGTCAGAAAAGTGGAGACGACTTTCACAAATTGCTGGCTTTATCGTGAAACATGTATATTTTAAGAAATTTGTATCAGATCGTATGGAAAGCTAATGATTGTATCGTCTTTAATCTTTTATTAGTTACAGTTTTATTGCTGTCATGAGATCATTACTGAGTAATAGAAACAATGTGTAGAAGTCTATACTATGATTAGTCAGTGCAGAGTATTGATGATAACATTTGTAATAATGGTATTAATCAACAAGAAAATGTTGAGAATGACAGAAGTGCGAAAAATTCTAGAATAAACTGGGAGATTAGAAACCATTAATTTGACTTCAGTGGATGTTAAATTCTGGTACTAATGAATTCTTGCTCTGAAAGAGTATTGTAGCATTTCTACATGAGTTCTTTGCATGGAAAATGCTGTATATTTTGAACTGAGTTTGTTAGTATCGTAATATAATGGACTTAAATATCTATTAAATACTGCTTTAAGATTTTTTTGTTCCGTAAAATTATTTGGTGATTTTCCTGAAAAAAGTGAAAGTTTACATTACATTGTTCTTTCATAAATGATAAGGGCTTAATTAATGACTACAATAAAGGCTTTAATTATAATGACTGATAATGAACACTGTTTAGTCTTTTAAATAAAATTAATAAACTTATTCAACCTCGTGTTTGCCGCAACAAATTATTTTTCATTATACAAAGAATGACCTATTTATTATTATTATTATTATTATTATTATTATTATTATTATTATT
>UYYF01004680.1:25655-42970 GCA_900618365.1 Thelazia callipaeda
AATCAATAATGATGAAGTTGAATCGTCAAGCATTTTTAAGGATATATGATGTCTCTGTTAAATATGAGCACTACTATTTCTTTATCCTTGTGTTTCCAAAATTTGGTATTTGGTTATGGTAATTGGCAAAAGAAGCAATTATCACCTGCTCTACAGCTTGAGGATAAAATTAATTCGTTGATACAACTTCGTGATTTGGTAACAGTAGTAATTTTGTAAATGTTATAACATGAAAAGCAGTCTTTAGCAAATTTTTATTCCAATGTTTTTTCTGCTGACGATATAAATAGGCGAAAAGAATTTTAGCTCTATCAGATGAATATGCGTTACTTGATTCTGTAAAGTAAATGACTACAATTTTATTGCATGACATTAGACCACAACACCAGCAATGTTAGCATATTTAATAAAATAAAATATTTTACCCAATTAGGGTTTTTTTTTTGATTATTTGTCATAAGCAGCATAAATGGAACCTATATCACTAATTAGACAGCTTTTTGATGGTTCTTATTAAGCATGATATATTTCAATAAATTCTTAAATTCATCAAAGAGATTATCATATATTAATTGCTTTAGGGATATAAGCGATCCTATATTGGATCTACAACTCACATGCTACCATCATCAGTAGAGTTTGATAATAAACTTAGTAAAGTAATGTCTTTACATGACGTTGAAGAAGGACCAGTGTTAAATCCGGTAGACCAGTATGTCTACAATTATCTGGTTTGTTTACATAAATGATATTAATCTCATTTTAAATTAATCATTGTCTTTGCTTGAAATACGCATGCGTGGATGATTAACTACTACTTTAATTTTTTCTATTTTTGATTGCTATCTAACTTTATGTTTATGCAGCACATAGTAAAGGCAGGTAAAAAGAAATCACTGTCTCCTGCAGTTGATGTTGAACAACTTCTGCAACTTCCTCAAATGCTAGCCGATGTTGGCCGATGAAATATATTACTGCATATTCATGTAATCAAGTTTACTACAGTCATATTTGCATTCGGAGAAATAATTTGTGAATTTACGATTTGCTCTGTTGTAATTTGGCTATCGCGCTACTTTTGTATTCCGGTTAGAAGTAGCAATCAATAGTAATTTGTGCTGTTTCTACCATTACTTTAATAAATATTTTGAAAATGTTCTTACAATAAAAACATATACAGTGGAAAACTACAAGCCTCACCGTTTTTTAAAAAGGGCGTAGTTCGTGACGGATGGAGGAAGTTCAATCTACAATGACGCCCTCAACCATAGGGCTCAGCAGATAGATCTCGGTAAAGACTTTTGAAACCGACTCCACATACAGTGTGAGTGGTCGCACCTGCTGCTATCCACCCTATATGTAGGGCTAAGCCAAGACTCCCGTCGTTTTCTTTCTGGGGACGCCGGGTCCCCAAAGGAAATTATGGTCCCCTCCCTCTGGGAAAAAAACTGTTGCAAAAAGAGTTCGAAACCAAAAAGAAAATGCTGTGTTGGCGTACAGTCAGGATATTAGAAGTCCGAGAAGAAAATAGAGGATGAACAGAGAAAACCGCATCTGGGATCATAGTGAAAAGCAAAGGAAGAACAAAGGTTGTGAAGAGCTCCGTGAGAATGCCAGTTTGTCGGAACCGGGAACCAGCTGGATGATTACGCTTGAAGTTGTCATTCGCGGAATCGAAGTTCCGCAAAGCAGATCGGTAGACGAAGTACTGAAGGCGGTTCTTGATCATTTCGAGATATGACAAGGGGGTAAAAAAAGCCATCTAGGTGGAAGGCAAGCATAAAAAAAAAGATATGTCAGACTCTCAAAGAACGTATTTGGCCGGTGAAACACTTGAAGGCAAAAACCTGAAGGATTCCAAGAAGTGTATGCGAAGCGTGAATCTCATACTTGCTCTCAACCGTGACAGACGTTAGGCCCTAAACATGATGACAGAAAATGTGAGTCTTTACGAAAGTAAAATAAAAAGTTATTTTCTAAAATCGTTTATTTCAAGCGAAACAATGATGTTTAAAAAAAAGTGATGGCGAACAGATTTACATGATTTGATTTGAGTACTTACTCTGAATCAGAAATTAAGAAATTAACTTTATTAAATTTACTTAGTTCAGTTTTGTTATACGTTACAACTATAATTTTAGTCGGAAGAACTGCATATATATATTTTTAAAACAAATATTAAATATTCGTAAGGCCGAATCTTATCCAGTAAATAAATTTGTAATCATTGAAAAAAATGGACTATGTATTATAAGAAATTTATAATCTGACAAAAAAAATACTTCTCGACCAATAAAGTAAATCATAAAATCTGAACCACATCAATTGTTTGCTTAAACTTTAAGGACTTTTAATAATGAAATTCATAAATTCTCCATCAGATGTTATTTGCTCTTAATTTAAAATCTAATTGTATCTGTGCAATATGCAGTTATCTTTACTTGCGTAGCCTAGCCATATATAATTTTTGCAAGGACAATATAATTGTGAAGACTCGGAAAATGCTGAATACAAGCCAAGTGATTCCTGGCAGGTTTTTGAAAATTACAAAGCTTTTCGAGAAAATGATTAAAATATCCTTCACAACTTCTGATAAAATGAATATGGGCATGCATACCAATTTGACGTTGCTCATTCTTATACTTAGTTGTGACTATAAGAAGACTTTGTTAGTTTTATCGGTCAACAAGACTCCTTCTTCAAGTGTGAAATAGAGATTCGCTTCATTACCTATTATTATCAACTGCTATTGTTTCTACTTATTATCGTTGCTTGTTATCACTATAATTAATCAACATTATTCGTTGTTACGACCTATCATCTGCTATTGTTTACTGTTATTATTTATCATTATTTACTCTTCATATCACCAATTATTATCATTGCTACTATTCCAAATCTCGAACCTATACTTTTTAAATTCTGGTCTTGTACATCACAAATCATGAACCTACGTTTCTTCAATGCAAATATCAAAAAAGTGGGATCATTTCATATGAGTCGATGTACCTTAGATTTCGAGTCAATACAGTCTACACCTTATGTAAACCCATGCTATTACCACATTTCGGCCTCATTTTCATCATTATTTTGAATAAAATTGCTATAAGAAACATCATTTCAAAAATGTGAGAAGGGATAGTTACATAAATGAAGACTCGCACCAACTCATCTTCCAAATATTTTATGGAATTATTAAATATGAAAGCATTCACAAAAACACGTATAAAATTGATTTGAATGAACAAAATAAATGCAATTTAACAGACATTCCAAGACAGAAAATCAAAAAATACAGCTGAAAAAATATTCTTCACAAACCTCAAACAAGATGAAAACACAAACAATTAAACTAATAAAAAAAGAGACTTAATAATAATTCAAATTAATCAATAAAAAAATAAGTTTAGTGGTTTTGCAAATGATAAACAACAAAATATGTTTGTACTCTACATGCTTGGTTTTCTGTGAGAACAGTTACTTTTGAATTCACATTTTTGTTTTCGTATGATTATTCAGGCGTAAATTTATTGTTTACCCAACAGTTTAGGAGTGCCACGTTTTCAACATTCCATTACAAACGAAAGCCAGCTAAAAAATTATTTCATAGACTAATCAGTCAAATACGATTAAAAGCTGTCCGAGCTCACGTATCTTTTCTTTTAGACAAAACCGTCCACATGTCATTAAAAAATTACTATTTCTTTTCCAAATTTAATTTTCTACTATAATATTGTTATTTTGTTTTTCAAGTTTAATTTTTAAATAATTTACATTTCAACAACAGTCACATATTTTTGGCAAATAAAATCTACTCACCTGCAATGACTTGAACTAATCCGATTAATCCAAATTTTTTATCTATAATGAGTCAATTTAAATGAAATGAAACATGGAAATTACAAGTCAGAAAATACATGAGCTTCAACAAATATAACAGCATCAAAAGGCAAATAAAATTGCGAAGGAAAAGGCAAGATACTTAGAAAGAGGATATGTTAAGGACAATAATGATTAAACATAATAATCATAATAATAATAATAACAATAAATAAAATAATAATTGTACAATTACTTTATCACCGGTATGTGAACAATTTGCCTGATTCTTGCGAAAATTCAAAAATATCAATGCTGATGACTCATCTCAATGAATTAAGCCATTAATTTGCGACAAGTCTATACAAACGACAAGTAGATTCAGGTACAGGTGATACTTCGAAAACAAAACCAATTACCATTAGTGGCTCTTTTGTTTCACGATTTGTTACAACCTATAAGGAACAAAATACGAACTTTTTAATTCATTACATTATCGTTTACTCACTGTCATCACTGATACATTTTTGATTGGTTACATAAAGTTTAAACTTGACTATTAAATGACTCATAAATGAGACTACTTTTTCAACTTATAAACTATGGTTACCTGTAATACTGTAAAATTATACAAAACGCTGTTCATCAAATCATGACTTTGCAATTTTTTTAATTCTGCAACGAATTTGACCATATATTCACACATTGGGGATCCTTCTAGTCGAAAATTAAATTTCCTTCCATTTTCAACTGGGGAATAAATCTGGAAACTGACTTAAAAACATGTAATTATAAACAGCGCTGACCAACGCCATGGTTGTCAAAGTTGAGGATCAAGATAATTACTAGACAGTTGTTTCAATATTTTATTCTAAATAGTATAATCTAACAAAAAAAAGGTGAATTGAAGAGTTGCTTCAAACAATAGCAAATGCTATTAATTCTTGAATAACTCATATAAATGGAAATTAATTTGATGGAATAAACTAATCTGATAATTTGGAATGAAGCTCGAAGATAAATCAAAGCTTTTTTACCAAGTTCATATGAACTGAAAAATTGCTGTGAGTATGCAACAAATTTAGGTATATAAGCTCTATACAGTACAGATATATCAGAGATTACTGCTGATATCAAACTTCTATATATGATATACTAGTCACCAAAAGTCTGTCCGAAAAAAATTTCAAAGTGCGAAAAACTTAAATTAGGACCTCAACTTTCTCGATCACTTGCTTGCCAAATGAACAAACTTTGGTAGACACAGTGATATCAAACCGTTGAGTACTCTCGTAAAAGCTGTCAACAGCATAGAGAGCTGAATTATCATCTGGTAAGTTGAAGTCAATGTTTGCCCAACATTTCACCAAGAAAAAACCATCTCGAGGTCCTGCAGCGAACAGTTCGCCAAGAACTGGCGGATATTTTTCCGCGATATCCTCAAGCTTGAAAGTCTGCAAAAAATATTATGATAATTAAGTTGAGTATTATGAAAATTTCACAATGCTGATGAAAAGTTTCGGATTAAAATGAAAAATTGATTATATCATCAAGGTTGCGGCAATTTCTTACGTTTTATTCTAAGAAATGAAAAAAAATTCTCATCATTTATCAAGAAAGAGAAAAAGACAAGGAAATAAAGCAAATATTGATTCAGTTCTCCGTTTAATTATGAAAGAAGCAGATCTTGCAGTCTACTGATTTTAGTCTGTTCCAACTGATGTTTTGGACTGGAAAAGGTAAGAGAGAATAAATCCCGAATATACTCAGTTCTGAAGATAGTACAAATCGCAATCAAAATTTATCAAGTACTGCAGAAATCATCCGCTAGAAGTTATACAAAATATTCAAAATAGAAAACCAATTTTGAGTACTGATTTTTAATCATTTCTAGATATCAATCGCTCCTTTCTCTATGTAGATCTGCTTCACATGAGTTGAAATATTCACTCTAAATTTGAAAAGTTATTTTATAAACTTCAGACTAAAAAACATGTGCCTCAAGTGGTTCATCAGCAAGTTTTGGTATTCTGACCAAATCAACCCGTGATGTAATGTCGCTCGGAATTGGTTCAACATAAGCTATAAAACCGCATAGAGTAAGCATAGAAGAAGAAATAGCACGATCATCAACCGATGATACCAAAACAGGCGATAATTTTTCTATCGTAGTTTGACCATTTACTGACGAAACCTGACCACTGTTGAAACCATTTAATCTACAATGTTGAACTATTTCTTTGAAAACTTTAACCAATTAAAAATTTGAGGACAAGAATTAATGATTGGATAAATGAAAGTTAGTATGTAAACAAATAAAGATTATAGATTATTAAATAAAGAAATGGGTAAAAGTAGTGACTTAAGTAAGCAATTTGAGGAAGAGATAGTGAGCAAACAGCAATTTTTTCTTTAGTAATTAAAACTCGTCCCCAACTAAATCTGAATGAGAAGGTAAGAAACTTTCATAACCACAAAAATTTTAACGCTAAAATACCGAAGGCAACTTTTTGGAACTATTAAATTTCTGATGAAAGCCATGATAAAACCACAAAGCAAGATTGATTACTCGACGATTTGTTGATAAGCTTTCAGATTGTCTTGGCTGGGGAACGTAGGTGAGGCAGGAGTTGGGAAGCCAGCAGGCCATATTGTAGGATAAAGTGTTCTCGGTAACACAGTGCTCTGCTTGGCTATGTTCGTTAGCACTGAGGAACTGTTGGCCAAAGAAACCAGCATTGGCTTGTCTTTTTCAGGGGTTGAGTTCAAGCCAGTTGTATCAGTAGTCACTGATGGTGAAGATGCCTTCACTGTCTACAACACTCTCACTTTATCTACCTTAAAATCAAGTTCTTTCATATTCACCCTTCCGATTTACATTCATAGTGTGTAGAAAATCACTAACGAGTAGTAATACATTAAATTTTTTTTGCGTGTTCTTCAATCGACCTGAAATGGAAGGTATGTCACACTATTAATTTGCATTTCAGAACAATGCAATGCCTTACCTTTAGTTTAGCCTGGGTTTCTCGAGCCTTTTTTCGAGCCAAAACTTGAATATGAGATGAAACCTGCTTTCGTGTCCTCGTTTTTCCACATCTTATTTTGATATACCGAGCTATCAATTCATTACGACCTCAAAATTTTAAAGCAAATGTCACTGACGAAATCTATTTTTTCAAAACATTCAATAAATTCGTCAATCAAGTGAATTTACTGTTCATACTTGTAATGATTTTTTAATCAGCGAGGCTTGCAATTGTCAGAAGGATAGCTTCCAAAGCGTAAATATATGATAGAATTAGCAGCAATTTCGCCATATTTCAAGGTCATTAGGGTAGCACTTCAGTGATGCATTAATGCCTTTACTGAGAAAGTAAGGTAGTGAAGGTGATGCTCTCAACAAACAGTTTGGTTTCAAGGGCACAATATGGGAGTGCTATTTTTTCTGTGTCGCTCACTTTCTCCCATCGATAATATTATTATCAATGTGATGAAACAAGATTGGTTGACAGTACCTATCCATCTCTAGCCTGTTCACAGTATAAACTTCATCGCTTGCATGTCTTTGAATTGAACATTCCAGACTTACATGCTTATTACAAATTATGTTTAAACTGGCCTTACTCAAGTTGAAGACTAACTGATTAGTATTGGGTAAGTATTTACTACATAAATTGATCTCCGTTTGCAATTAATTTTACACATAATTTCAAAATATTGCTGAAAACTATCTATATCGACCATACTCTTACACAGCATTAATCAACATTTAAGTTTACTTCACTACTTTATTTTGATGAACAGTGAAAATTTTGTCTCCACTGTCTTGGCATTGAAACTGAAACTTAATATAAATATGAATAAAACGAGAATTAAAATTTTTGAATCGGATCTGTGAAATCAATTTTTATATGTCCAATATAAATTTTCTCAGATTTACTCCAGAATTTACCAATTTGTGAATTATGTACTAAAAACCATTTTTTCTAACGAAAACTAGTAATAAAAACAATGATAGTGATTAATGCCATCACTAGTAGTCATTAATAGACACTAGTAATCGTCAAAAACATGTAACTATCATTTTTTTAAATAAAACAGCAGTAATAATGATTATCACTCATTTATAATTACTGCTATTACCGACAAAGTTAATAATCTGCTAAATGACTAAACATGATAAATAATGATGATCATGAAAATTGCAATGTAGATAATCACATGAACAATAAAAATAGAATATACTTCAGTACTAAATAATTTCTTATCTCTCTCATCCGTCATAAACTGACTGACTCTCGAATTCCTGAAATACACTTCTGCCCCCTAGTTTAATGATCGTTAAGCAAAGCACTTGAAAATACTTGAAATATTTTTCATTTTCGGTCTACTAATGATTGGCTCACTACTGTTCATCTCATAACTTCTACAGAATGACTAAAATTGTATTTGATTGTTTTCACGGAAGTCATTTATCTCCTCTATTGTTTTTTCTTTTGACAGTGAATATGAGAATTGAAATAATCTCCATAATTGTGAACAAAAAATTGTTGCGCAAATCAAGAACTAAATTTACCGTTTCGAAAAATATTCGTGAATTTTTCGCATACTTTATCTACTTTATCTAACACGGAAAATTCTTAACATGCATATTCAATAAATTGGAGTCTTGATTATCAGCGATTAAAAAATTTATTTATTTGTATTTTTTGGATATCTTCGAAAAAACCGAAAAATTGCTTCGAAATCATAATCTTGTTTAACTTTTACAATAACTATCCGGGATAATCAAGTCTTTTTATGCCCAAATGCCTTAATAATTTTTATGTAAGCAAGAGCATGCATTTTGAAAAAAATCTCAGTTTCTTATCCCGTGATTCTTTTGTCCTATATCAAGCTTTCAAACGACTTTTTGACTGCTTCTGAGATAACACCAAATTTAATAGCAAATTTTTGATGATTTAGTAAGATTTTAATGCTCACCACATAGAAATCTTGTGATTTACAAGGATATCACCAGTATATAGAAATTTAAAAAGTATACACTTATAATTTCTTCCAAAAATCAATTCAAATAAATATAAAACATTTATTAAAATTTACTTATTCCTCATTCTCATTTATTTGATATATTACACGTTGAAGAGACCAACAGTGCACTAACGAAAAATAAAGTCACTGGAGCAGCTGGATGAAACCGATTATAGACATCTCAAAGCAAATGAGCTAATATTATTACAATTATAAATCCATTTAGTACTACTACTATTATTAATTGATATTATTTACTAGTTATTATTATTTATTAATAATTTCCGTTGGGTATTATTTATTACCTGTCATTTATTATGAATCATCAAAACTTGTTATTTATTTTTTGTTTTTACTCATTTACACCAATTATTTATTAATATTTAATACTTAATATTTATTATTCATAGTTCTTAATTCATTATACATTCTCCATTGTTATTAACTATTCATTATCAATATAAATAATATATTATGATTATTATTATAAACGATACCACTACTGCTACTGTTAATACTAGTAATTATAATCATTTTTAATACCTAGTTATTTATGACATTGGTACCGAGTAGCACGAGAATTCTCAAATAATATGTAGCAATTGGAAATGAAATGATTAAGCGCTGTATGCAATATTGTAGAATAGTGTGTCATCGTAAAGCAACTATTTACAACTGAAAAATTATTGATTTTATTATAATCTCTGAAAACTAGAAATAGCGTCCATATTTTTACTGCCATATCCATTCGATGCGTTCATCTATCTGTTTCTGTATATCCTTAACTGAATTTCCACTGATTCAAAAATTATTTCCGAGGATCAAAAGTATAGCAAAACAGAGGAAGAGAATTTGAGAGTAAGATTGATAAACTGTACAAATATCGACCCCCAAACCCCAAGTAAATAACCAATAAATGGGAAAGAAATATTTTGACATACACAGTACACTTTAACAGAGCATGCAAATTGAAGTCTGTACCAAAATACGAAAGCTAAATACAAAATGTAATTCAGGATTATAGAAACCATTTCCAAAATTGTTTTGAATAAATGTCCATAAGTTCAACTATGATTTTGACATATCTATGCGCAGTTAAGAACTTCTAAATTCGCTTCTACTCAATTAAGGTCAATAAATTGCAACTTGAAATTGTAGTAATATTTAACTTACCATACATTTTTCCTTCATCGCTAAGTATAATTTTTCTTCGGCCGCATGGTGGATAAATTTGTAAAGCTTCTTGAAATGCCTAAAGGTTAAATATAAAGTGAATCCTAATTACTAAGGATTAACTTTTATGACGTTTTTAAGTTGACTGATAGGATAAAAAACCGATAGATTACACAAATCACATCAAGAAATCAGCTTTTTAATCTGCGTTTTAAATGAACACCTGATCAATGTCAGGAGACCAAACACCCTCAGCATCAGCTGACAAATCGGTGGCTGATGAACTTGCTTGAGCAGGTTCTACAACATTGGCCTGATCACCTGCGGTGGGAGACAACTGAAATTCATTTTTCATCATTAATTTTCTCCTCAGCACCTTATTACTCATTAAAGTCATAAATTCCACATTCTAGCAGTAATTACTATTTATTTCAGCTGGTATTCATTTAAACTGAGCTCAGCTATTTAACGCCATACATAGAAGTTTAACTTGTCTAACTCTCGTCTCAACGTTAAATCATGATCACTTCTATTTTCTAAATTTGGTATTATCTTTACTCTTAATTAATGATGATAATTACTGCTATCAATGACCTAAACACATGAAATCATAATGAGGATTAACATTAATTATTGTTATTACAACTACAACAACAACTACTACTACTATTACTACTACTACTAATAGTAATAATAATAATGATAATAATAATAATAATAATTACTATTATTATTAGTAGTAGTATTTATATTACTACTAGTAATATAAATATTACTACCTACTGCTGTAGTAAATAGAACGGTAATTAATGGATGGGTAGACTGAATAAAATTAAGAAAAAATCAAATAAGACTTTAATAATTACTTGGTTGATGATTGATTGCCCATTAATCTGCCAAATATTTGGTTTTTGATCTAATGGCGAGCTTGCTGATCTGGAAAACAATTCATGAGTCTGTAATCAAAGTAAAAATATTTTATTACAAGATTCTATTTGTAGAAAATGTTTTAAACGTTGGGCTGGTTTTCGACTAAAATTTAAGGCTTTTGAATGTGGTTTTAATTGTAATTATGATGAAGGTATTTGCATCATAATAGTGATAACTATATTGGTTATCCTATACTAATGGATTTAAGAAGAAAAAATTACGTGAAATACACCTGTTAGAAGCAATATCATCGGCAGAAGATGCTGCTGATGAAAGTACATGTCTTTGAGCACTAAGCGCTTCTTCTTGATTCATCTAAACGATCACCAATTATTTGTGAACAATTTTATTTGCTGCTAACTTTATACTTCAACTTTCTGATCTAATTTTTGCCCTAAAAGTTAACAAAATTTGAAAGACGACGGCACTCACCCAAATACAGTTTTTGAAATTTACAAGATCTATGAACTTAAATTTTTAAAGGTTTCAATCTTCGAAATGACAAGCTATCTTGCCATTATATGTGGCCAAAACAAACTTTATTAGTAACTGTAGAAAAATTATGAATTGTCTATTCATTGAAATGAAATATACAGTCAACTAGCTGTTAAAATTTCCAAGAAAGTTGGTTAATAAAGCTTGCATTTATTTATATAACTACTAACTACATTCATTCTTAATTAAGAACTGATAAAAGTATATAATCAGAACGTAGCAACAGTTAAAAGTCGAAGATTATCGATAAACAGACAAAAATAAATTCTATTATGCAGTCATGTTTTCTAATTTTTTATTACTAATATGATCATGAAATCTCTAACTACACACATAAGATTAGATGAAATCAAATAAGGACATCCGAATGACCTTAAGAAGAATTGCTAATTCAACTGCTTACGATTTCATTACGATTTTCGACCACTATGAAATATGTTAATATGTACTACAAATGATTTACTATTTTTTAAGAATGGCAATCTTGAGTTCTAAATATTCATAACAATCAAAAAAACAAACAAAAAAAACCATTTCGAGAGAACAAGAAAAAAAGATAAAACCAGTTTGCACTCATGATTTGTTCAAGAGACAGGAGACATTTCTTACACTGTTTATATTTAGAAAAGTGATTATTTTAACAGAAACTACACTTCACTATGAGTAGAGTAATTTTTGCAATTAAAAGTTGTTAAGATTATTTTTTCACTTCATGTAAATCATTAACTATGCAGAGGTTGAAACAAAGAACTCAAACGCACTGAGATATCACTGATACTTTCCTGTTCATTCCGAGTTTAATATACTTTATTCAATCAATTATGAATTGATATTTAGAGCTTCTCAGTACTTACTAAATTCAGTACCCTTTCCTACTACCGTAAAATCAAATCTGTTTCTTTCTAACTCTTCCAAATTTTTATGACTCCTTAATCATCTAGCAGCATATAACCAACAAGAATTACTTCTCTATTATTGTCAACTACATAAATTAAAACACTGCATTAGTAAACATTTACTTTTCTTCATTATTGTTTTTTAAGTCATTACTACCCATTAAAATCATTTTTTTGAAGTCTGTTCTCCATATAATAATGATTATTACCCACTGAGTCTTATTAACTTCTTAAATACCATTAAGCCTCGTGATTTAAAAATTTTTTTCATTGTCTACAGATGTGCATCCATCCTATTTTAATTTTCATCACAAATTCTTCATTCGATTTTTAATCTAAAACATCTCAGCTACCGCTAGCAATCAATGGAAATTTTTTTATCTCATGTGCCTTATTGTTCCCATTATTGCGGTAATCATTTCTAAACCTTTGTCATTCTTCTCATAATGATGTTTAATTATCTCCCGCTCTATCAATTATAGTCATAACAGTTACTTCCTCTGATGTCTAAGAACAGTATTACTGTATTACTGTTCGTAGAGATGATCCTTTTTTTAAAATACTGAAGTTGACAATTCTTTTTTCACTGCAAAGAATAAATAGTGATGTTAACAAGAAGGATTAGCACTGGTGATAAAGTGTTTGTTCAATACATTTAGGACAAAGAATTCAAGAAGATAGTTGTCAGTGATTTTACATGAAGAAGGATGGTGGGTGATAATAGCCCATAATCAATTACACTACAAAATACGGGTAGTGAAATGAAAAAGATAATCTGTTTGGTGCAAAGGTCTTGACACTTTCGACATTCAATGATTTCTTTCTTCAATCAAATCTCTGCTTCTTTCCAATGATCAGTCTTCTATTAGCAGAGAACTTGTTATTACCACTATATCACCATTCTCAGAAAAAACCTATATTAGCAACAATTATTATCAAGTAATAAACAAGGGTTGCAAAAAAAAAGCTAAAAGATAAAAAATGCCGAAAGATGGAAATTTGCCTAATATTATTCCTCCACTAGGTGATTCATTTCAACCAACAATCAGACAATAATCATCTACTTCTTTTTCGTCTTGAAAAAAGCACTTTTTTAGTGGAAATAATTTCTCACTTTTCACATAAGCAAAAAACTTGTTTTGGAATCATTCTTAGAATCAATTTTGAATTAATGAGAACTTCCGAAACAGTGACAACAATGGTAATATTTCTGATCACAATCAAGGTATCACGGATGAAGAGGGAACTAGTGCAAATAGCTAACAGAAACGATATTAGTAAAAGTGCAAATAAAAAAATGATACGCATATTCGCATATCAATGTTGATATTCTTTCTCCCAAGATAAACTTTCAAAAGTTTTATTAAATTATTTGAGCCCATGTTTATCGCAATCGTACATTTTCGCAACACTAGAAGTCCTTAATTGTCTAGAATTTTTCAAGATTTCCCAAAGCAATCTTTCATGACAGATTTTCACACTATTGATTGTGCAAGGTTTTTTAGAGCTTTTAATATATTTCGAAAAATTGATCAAACTATTCAACTATTTCTTTTTCTTCACGTACATTATCTATTACCAATTAGAACCGCAATTTTTTCTTATCATGTGTGTTATGTAATTATTGGAAGCAACTTCACAACTAAATATTATTTTTTGGCAGCTTCATAAAACGAACTATGAGATGAAACCAAAATGTTATTATCAAAGCTAACTAAAACTATTAAATAAAGAATCATTACAAAATTATGACTATTATAAATTAGTTATGATGTGTTTTATTCTAAAAAAAAAAATTAGCTTTCTGGTTCTAAGTTCCATAGACAACCACATGATATTTATAATTTTTAAGTCCAGTTTCAAAAATTCATATATATCTTACCCCCAAGTGTTCAGCACATGCATGCATAGGGGTAACGATCAAAAAACTGCCGCTTGAAAAAGTAAGGGACCTTTACTTTCAAGCAATAATCTTTTCAGTAATTTATTCATTTCCTTATAGTAGAATCATTAACAATTTCAATCGACTCATGAAGTAAGAGGAGGAAAATGATATCATAATGCTACTACCACTACTATTACTTAGCACTTAATGCTCATCTTTCTTGAATTTTGGAATGCTTGAGCAAGCATCACCTAGATCTCAAACACAAATACTAGAAAATTTACTTGCTCAATAATTAAAAATCCTTTTTTGTAATGGTTTTGGCACCTAAAACCAACGGTACACTTCAGCATAAATGTCAGGTTTTGCCTCTATTTCAGTGATTACATGACCTAATCTAAGTAACATCATCACACATGTTCTTCAAATTTATTTAAAAATTGGTATTTTTTTCAACGAAAACTTGCTCAAATAAACTGAAGCATTACCAGTTCTTGTTCTATATATAAGTACATTGGTAAATTGTTAACTAAGATGAAAGTAGAATAATTCGTGTCTCAAAATGCAGAAATATCTTTCGATTTTCAACGAATGCTTTCTTGATTTTTTGATCCCATTTAAAGAACAAAAAATTTGTATTCATATTTCCCATTTTTTTGAGGAACATGAAGTACTTCACATTAATATTTTGCCAGGACTATAGATAAAAGTAAATTCTGAGCTAAAGTAGTTAATACCTTCATGCTACATTTTCATTTTCATGAATGTTAATCAGTACTTAACGATTATTGACACCTGAAAAATGCATGAAAACGTATAGTGTTGTGTTAACTGATACATTTAAAAAGTAGCTGTTCATTCTATGAACATTTTGTTTTGCACTGAAACTTTTAGTTGTTCGTGAACATCGCTACTTTATTCTTTGTTTATTCTTTTACATTTGTATCAGTACTAAAACAAACTTGAAACATTCTGTTCAATCACACTAATTAGCAGTTACTGAAAATATCGTGCACCAAAAAGTTCACTAATCATGAAGTGTAATCTTTCTTTTCTATATATAACTTGCTTATTCTTGATAATCCACAAAATCCATCTATTAAATATTTTTATGCATTCACCAATTTTTTTTCTAATATGTTCACATCTATATTTATTACTTGTATGATTCTTGTTTGTTAATCTTTATTGACAACTACAGTGTTGCCCTTCCCTTTCCAAATGTTACTTTCATTACAAAATCAATGTTTAATAATCTGCTTTACATACACATATGCTCTTATACCACTTAAGATGGATATGGAGAACAACTTCTAAAAATATCACCCGTACGAAAAAAATATGCTTTCATTTCCAATTGACTACGCTACAATAGAGTCAATCAGCATTGACTCATATCAGTTCGAGGACATGCACAGCTGAAATACTATGATATAGTGTGCATACATACACAAACGCAGATGTACGGTCAAACATATACGCACAGAAACCCATGATACATATCCATCATTTAAAGCATCCTTCATTATTGGTTCTGCATAGAATTTCAAAGTGTAAAAATCAATCCAAAACGTTGAGTTTGACAGGTGACGTGTACTGCACAAACCTCGCGGAGTACATATCACATCGAACCATATATCTAATGTGTGCTCATTCTCTGACCTACAATGAAAAGACAGACAAAAAGACAGAGCGTACGGACTTAACCAAGCGTTCTTTATGTCTCTATGCACAAGTCTGTGCATTTCATGTACACTCACATCTTGCTATTTCTGCAGGATACAATTAATTTGCTTACAAAACAGTGCTGTCTAGAAATAGATGATTTTCAGTGTATGAGTGGATAAATGTGGACTTAATTAAGTACATCGGTACAAGCTGCAGGAACAGACAAACATGAGGATAATGATATGTATGTATTCGTATCTTCAATATAAAGTGAGGAAGTTAAGAAGAGGAGGAGCTGAGAATTACTGGTTAGAGTTTTTGTGATGGTAAAAAAAATACAAGAACCTTGTTAAACTTTATATTCCAAGGATCCCTCATTTAATCAATTTCAGAAGGAAAGAGGAACGATTGAATTGAACGAAACGTAAACAGAACTCCACTTTTCTCTGCTGCTCCCTCTTAATACGGCAGTCTATATTGTTCTTTTCAATCTTTACTGCTTATACCTCTGAAACAGTTGAGAGTGTAGTCTGAAATCTCTCTCACTCCATCATAACGTGTGAAAGCAAAGATCAAAGAATCCTTGTTACTGTAAATTAACAAAACAATATTTTTAAAAAAAAAAGGAGACAAAGGGAGTGACAGGGAAAATGAATACAGAACGAATTCGAGTAAAGATTAAGACTAATGTTAAATAACAGCTGGAACTAAACATTTAAACTTCTTGGCACTGATAAAAACAGGTAAGCAAATTTCCTAAATTAGCTTTGATAAAGAATGTTATAGTAGTGATGATGAAAAGAGAGCAGTCGCACTTCCTCAAATATATCTCAGACATTCTTGAGACTGTTGACCTTGTGCCACCTGCGGTTTCAGAAACCATCTCGGCATGATCTGATCTCATCTTCATCCTTGCGACTTTTTGCTTTTTCCCACCACTCTGCTCTATTTTACACAGTTCAACTTCATTAGCATTTTGTGCCAGAAACTTTATTTTCAGTAGTACGAACATTTGTATGTTAGGTAGCATCATTTCTGTAGAGCTAAGTATTCTATGAACGTTGTACACATAAGCACACATATGGATTACTGCACATTCATATGTGTATTCAGGCTCATAAAGAATACAAGGAGCATTTGCCAAAAAAAAGCTTTTTAATGCTTGATGTGATATTTGTTACAATCGACGATGAAGCAACGGCAAACAGAGGTCATAGAAGGTCATGGAAAGACCGACAGGAGCAGATGGGAGAAATATACATCCTGAGCTTTGCATGTGCATTTTAAATGTCCATATGCATACATACATTAATTCATCCAATCACTTATTCTCTCTCTCACTAATCCGTTTCTCAGTCATCAACAATTATTCATCACTTTTCACTCTCATTTATATATATATATATATATATATA
>UYYF01004681.1:16816-42915 GCA_900618365.1 Thelazia callipaeda
ATTAATTTAAATGTAAAATTACTCTAATTAATTTAGCAAAAATTTTAAATAATAAATTTTTGATGAGTTAAAAAATTTTTTTAGTACAATAGAAACTATTTTTGTAGGTTTTACATGGTGGCGCTGCGTATAAAGATGGTCGATTACAAGTAAATGATCAATTAATAGGAATTGAAGATATTGACCTGAAGCGAATGAGTAAAAATTCAGATGCTAGCGATGCAATTACGAGATGCTTGAAAAACATTGGTAATCATAAATTTGTACTCAAATGTACAGTATAAATAATCTTTATGCTGTACTTGCTTGCACAATAGTATTTATTATTTGTGATGTGTCATATGTTGCATGTTCATCATCAGCTTTGGTCACAAGAAGTTTACTGTAGGACCGAATGCTAGCAGCGTGCGCTTACGAGTTGCAAGAAAAATCGTCTTGCATCATCACACTGTTTCTTCAAGTGTAGGAAATTGCACAGATGAATCATTGGATCCAATTTATGATAAATCTGACAAAAATGATAATTTTAAGACAAAATCAGCGGGTAAAATTTAATTTATTGTTTTTTTTCATATCTCATTTCGAAAAATGCTGAAATGAAGCAACAGAAGTTGATGTTTATTATTTAATGAATTTTTAAGGACAAAAAGTATGAAATTTGATCAAAATAGATAGGTTTAAAAATTTTAATAATTATTAAGAATTAAGATAAAAAATGACATTTTTGTACGGATTACTGTAAACATTTAGTTAATCTCAATTGCTCCTCTCAAATTATGTTGAAAGTATTCTAATTTAAGTTTAATATTAGCACGAACAGAATAGATAAAATATATAAATTTTAAAGTAATTCAAACGGTCTATTTTAGAAGCCTCGCTTTTAAACGAACAGCAATTACGACAGAATAAATTCAGACAACAACTAAGGTAAGTATTTTTATGCTATATTAATTACTTTTAGAGTTTGATATTGGCGCTGCCATTTAAATATTTTTACATGGATAACAAGTATTGAAATTTATACGCACAAACACAACAAATTATATAAAAATCCTTCATTTTTTTCTAATTTGAATCTTTTTAATGTGAATTTCCTTTAATTCTTGAAAAATGTTCAATAACTTCTTTTGATTAGTTGATGGAACAACTTTGCTACTTATCCTTAATTTCTAGTATATTCAAAAGTATTTCACTGTAATGTAAAACTGCTTCAGAATTTTCAAGTAATTTCAGCGGAAATACTTTTAGAAATTCAAACGAAGATTCAGATTCGTTTACTAGCGATCGACATAGAAGTGTGTCAGAAGATGAAATTAGTCGCGTTGATGTGGATGCTTTCAGTAGAAAGAGTCCTGCAAGAAGGTTGATTTACGTTTTGATTGAATATTTTCGGGAAAAAAAAAACGTGAAGTTTGCACTATAACACTGATTTTTATGAGGCTTTATTTATTTTTGATTCATTATCATTTTCACTTTTTAAGTTCTTGAAACCATATCTTTTATTTTTTTTACTGACAGGTCGATATCAGAAAAACGTCACATGGGTGTTGCGAGCGATCTCACTAGCTCAACATTTTTACAAAATATCAAGCGTAATCGTCAAACAAGTGGTAAGTATCTAAATGTATTAATTAATCTACGTGGAATATTAATTAATATGCATGGCATTAGTTACGCATGCTTGAGTTATTGTTTCTTGCTTTTTTGATTTGCTAGTAGAAATTTTATGGCTTCATTCAAAATTGAGGAATGAGCTCTTGGTAGAACTAATTGTTCAAGAGATCATAAAGTACGTCAAATTTAGTTGTTTTGTGATTTAAAAATTTTTTTCATGCACGTAGTTGATTGTTGCTAATATTTTTTGCTTTTGAATTTTTTTGTTCTGTGAAACATGTTGTTTGTTAATTTTTTTGGCTTGCATCATTTTTTAACGCTTCAGCACCTGTTTTACAACGTTTCGCTCCATTTGTGAGCCCACCACAGCAATCACGTATGACATCTTCAACACGTAGTGCAACATCTTTGAGAGAAAGATGCCGCTGTCGAAGTTCAGCGTTATTTCGATCTTCTACTGGTACAGGGGTCATAAAGTTATCGTCTACTAATTATCATGATGGAAATCTTCCACTTCCATTAGAAAATTTTACTTCTAGTACCAATTATAATGAAAGCATTACTGATGCTTGTACATCACGTAAGGATAATTTCCATTCATTAATTCAATCTTTTTTCAATTACAAAATTAAAGTAGAGCTGATTATTTTAATTTTTGTTTGCTTCAGATTGTTAAGTGAATAATCAGTACTGTAGTAGTAAGTATTATTATTTGATTTTGTGCTGGTCCTGAGTTGCAACTACTGATTGTGATGAAGCGAAACATCTCCCTTTTTTCTCATAATTATTATTCTATTTTTAATTAACTTAAATATACTTATTCATTCGTAATCTAGTACTTACGGAAACGAAACTTTCACACTGCTTGGAATTTGACTTTTTAATCAATTAACTTCGATTTTTTCTGATAAAAAATGTGTTTTATATGGATTAATTTTAGTATCTCCAAATCGTCGTTCACAAAGCCTCGAAAGTGTGGAGGCGCAGAAGTCATCCATACCAGAAAGTTTTTCATCGTAAGTCATTAGTTAACCACTTTCAGTTTTATTATATGCTTTTAACAGAATTTTGGATTTGACTAAAAGCGATTTTCAATTTATTTAGGCATCCAAATGAATCAGCTCTACGAGATGCTGTTCGAACAGAGCAAGTTGCCAGACGTGGCCATCCAAATGCTCTGAAACGAGCCCAAAAATCTCGATCTAACGGTTGCTCTCAGCCATGCACTTCTGGTACTGAAGATCAAAACGAGATAAGTAAGCAGATCACTTTCAAACTTATTCGTTGCGGTTTTATTATTACTTTGATTTTTTTGCTGGAGAATATATCATAAAATTTATTCATTTTATTCAAGTCGGTATAAAATTTTTGATTGTTAGATAGAAATTTGAACGAGCCTTGTGCACCATTACCTCAGGAACTGTCTTCTACCAACAAGGAAAAACAACAGCGGAGAAAATCAATTGGAAGGTAAGTTCTGATTTATACAACTTCTAAAAATTAATATTTTTCCATTATTGTTTGCTTGAATAATTTGTTGGTATTAATCATGAGCAGCTATTTAGTATTTATAATACTTCCAATTTGCAGTAGCATATTTTCAAAAATTACTCAAAAACTTGGCGGTTCACGATCACGTGATGTGTCACCAGAAAAAGCAGCATTATCAGGAACTGCTCAGTACGATTTCACTGATGATAAAATTAATAGGTTTGCAAATTCAATTTTTGGAAAGATTATTAAAAAACTACTTTTGAAAGACTTATTAGTGAAATTAGCAATGATTATTTGGCATGGTTATCTTAATTAAACTTTATGAGGTTTATTATTTGAAATAAAATGAAGCATAGTATTATTGGTTATAATTTTAGACTAAAAAGTCATCGAGAATGGAGTAAAGAAAATAACCAGTTAGCACGTGGAGCACCACCACCGTATAAACCAAAGTCAGCAAGTAATGAATTCGGTGCAAACGTAAGTTTTTTTTGATTTTTTAAATTTAAATAACTTTGCAAATGTGATTCATATATATTGTGAGACGACAACTTTTGAATTTAATTCTTTTGCATCTTAGCATTATATTAAATTATGCTCAGTTCCTGTATTAATTTATGAATTCGTATTCAAAACGGTTTAATTATTCACTTGCTATATTTGGGTTGCAAATTTCAAGTTCTATTTTGTATCCTGAAAAATTTGTTGAATTTGAAAAGATATCCACAATGTTATTGAGCACATTTAGTTAACTTACTATTTTCTAATCTAAATGCATTATACTGTAATTAGTTCATCGTATATCATTTTTTTCATACTCACAAAGTTATACATTTAATCAGTAAGCAAGAACTATTAATCCTTGTCTCTCAGCGAATAGACTAGCACTTAAAGTTGAAGCTTAGTTTGTTTGTAAAAAAAATGCATAAAAAAAGAATTATACGAAGCACTAAAATATGTCTTATAGAATATACTTGATAGGGGCAATCATTTGAGATATTTTTTGCAATAAGAAGACAATTGTAGGACATATATGGAACGTACAAGACAGAAAACGGAAAGAAGCTACCCGCTTGTGGCTATATTCGGGTTGCAAATTCCAAGTTCTACAGTAAATTTATTGAGAGGTGGGCGGGTGACCTATAAGCTTAAGGATAAACCTTTCTGAACTATTCTCCTTTGTGCTTCAAGCATCCCCAATTTATCAGTTACTTTCACAATTGATAAACATTGCTTGGATGAATGAATCAGATTGCTATTGCTTCTTTCCTGATAGAAACCTTTTCTCGTCATATCTTTCTTCTGTAAAATTAATAATACTTTTGACTACAGTCTAAGTTATTCTTCTCAATTACTTATCTACTTATTGTTGTCCTATTCAAGCATAGTCCAAACTGTGTTATTTTTAGTCTTTTTTAAGCTTTTACAAAAAAAGTAAAGTTTTGCTTTTGCACTTTAAGCTTCTTATGCACTGCCCTTGCATTATCTATCAACTATTTTTATTTTTGCATGTTCAGATGTATGTAAATGAGTATTATGCACACAAGTACATCATATTTCATTGAATACTATTGAATAAGTTACAGTTGACAGTACAGGCAGATCAAAACTGCAACTGTATGGAATAAGTTTGTATCAAAAACTATGATTATATTTAGCTATTTAGCTAACTTTTGACTGCAGTCTAAATTTTCTTTTTCAGTACTCATTTATTATTCTATCCAACATTAGTTCAGAAGGTTAGCAATTAGTTTCAATTTTGCATGTTAGTAACGGTAATACGTACGTAAATATACGCAGCGTAAATTTTTCTATTTTTTAGGAACAAAGAACAATCGAAAGGAGAGCGTGCCAAAATGCAGTGTACATTGGAGAAGGATATGACAGTATCCAACGAGCGAACACACATACCACATATCAACCAACAAAGTATACTGTTATATCAATTATAGTTATAGAAAAAATTATAGTCATTACAAATTTGAAAGGAATTTTCGCATATATGTTCTAAGCTACCATTTAGACTAGCAAGTAAGTAGATTATAGCTAGACATTCATAAAGAGGCAAATAAGATCAAACAAAAGCATTAAAAGACATTTATATTAGGGTGACATGTACTAAAATAGCATAATGTATTATTTATATATTTTAAAAGGAAAATTTTCGACAAATAAGCAATAAAATTTCAAATTTTCAAAGTATTGTAGAGAATATCTTAGTGAAAACTGTAAAAAATGGAACAAAAAGTAGTTGAGTTTTAAAAAGAGTTGCATTTAGAAAAAAAATTTAAAAAGATATTTGATGGATTACTTTTTCAAATCTCAACATGTTCTAGCAAATATGAAAGCCGTCAACAGCAATCACACCGACAGCTACAGTACTATTACTACGGCGGACAAGACCAACAGCAGCAGCAACGAGAACAGTATTATGCGAGATCCGGTAGTGACTACTATGACGCATTTAATGCCTGGTTTGCACACAGTGCCGAAAATGGTAATGTGCCCTATAATAGAGAAGGTAGAATCAGATTCCCCGTACAGTACAATACCTACTTTGCCCCAACATCGCAACAAGTATATCACCAAAGGTTATAACTTTGATTTAGAAATTACTATTTATTTTCATACGTTTAGCGGTATTTGTGAAACTTAAATTACTTATCACTTATACACTTGGTAATTAATTAATTATTTTCGTACACGTTGTGATTTCTCACGTTTCACTTAACACAGCTAAGTTATAAATACTTATTATCGATCTTAGAAATTATCACTGAAGGTATAACAATAAACGTTTTCAATACATATTTTTCGATCATGTAAATTGTAATTTAGTTCATTCTTTCTCTCATATCAAAATGAAAACTTTTAACAGATAATAATCGAGACTCCTTGATAATAATTGCAAATTTTGATTTTTAAGTATAGAAAAATTCAGTAAATAGGCCATTTAATTCTAGTTTTTCACTTGAATTATATGATCTTTTTTAAAGTAGATCATCATAAAATGGCAGTGAATAAGTTTCTTTCTAAAAATGAACAAACGCTTACATCTTCAAATATTTTGTTACAGATTCCGTTCATGCCCAAGTAAACTCCCTCCAGGAGCAGTGCGAACAGGACAAGTCGTCGAAAGGATTGGCCCTTATTATGCAACCGGCTACACATCCTGTGCCCGTGATTTTTCCGACTTCTAGAACCTTCATGCTAGCGCCATCAGCGCGTCTTTCTGGACGTTATGCGAATAGTTCACGTAGTAGTTTACGAAGTCTCGCTAAATCTGTTGCTATACAACCTTGTAGAAAGTTTCCATCTTCTGAAATCGATATAATACAAAGTGAACAAACTTCAACAAAATCTAAGGTATCGTATGATAATAAAAAGAAATTAAGTGCAAAAATTGATGAATTTCCAAATCAGTTAAAATCTTCTGATCTCCCTTTATCTTATGAAAAGCCATCATCGATTATTTCAACGCCAAATTCATCAAGTAATTTTGACTCTAGTTCATATAAACATTCACAAAGTTGTCCGTATTCGCAACAAGCAACTAAAGCTTGCACAGATATGAATGCTACTGTAGCCTCCAAGTCAGTGAAATATATCAAAATTCATCATAAACCACAACTATGCCTAAAGCAACAACCACTACGAGCACGATCTGTTAACCATAATATGACGACAGTATCTTCTAAACAGCAAATGCATGAAGATTTGCATGACATACAAGATTATAGCAAATATCTTCGAACAAAACGTCAAGATCATTTCAATCTTGCAAAACAGCAGTTACAACGGGTTACAGTAATTGCAACAGTACCTGAAGAAATAATGTTCTCAAGAAGAAATGCAACGAGAAGCCCCTCAGATCGTCCTAAAACTTTTTACAGTAAACTTTGAGTAAAATAAAGTATTTCTATGTGTTCAAAACTTCCTGAAGAAAGCTGAAAGTACTTGCTATTGCCTATTTTCTATTTCTGGTTTATTTTCTACTCTTAAAAAATTTTAGTTATTATTAATTTTAGTAATTGACCATCTACTATTGATTATTAATAATAAAATTCAGGAAGTTTTATAATAAAATTATAAATTCAAACTATAAGAGATTTATATTTTTTGCATTCACTATTTCATTTAAACAATATCAAATTCTGCAAAAATATTAAAAATTCCATAATTATTCAATAGCGAAAATGTCTGAAATTCCAAAAATATGAAAGTGTGATTTGGATAATATCTTTGTATTTACTATTTACATTGTTAGTACTTTGATTTCATTGCTTGTTTTTTCGCTGAATTCAAATTCTTTTGATTTTTTAAGCATTTTTGTTGGAACATTCCAGTAAGCATTTTGAGTATTTCCAAAAGTAATTTGCGAACTGTGTTAAAATTTCATGCAATCTTTCTTGGAAAGTATCACTTTGCAATGTTTGTTTGTGCATTTTGCTTTTTGAGCAAATTTAATTTAATTATTTTAAATACGAAAAAATGTATAAAATTCATAAGTGCCATATGTCTGCGTAAAAAATCTTTTTGCACACGCTTAAAGATTATCATTCACTGTTGTTACTTTTATGTTATCGTATTCTATCACAATATTGTTTTTGCTGATAAACTTAAAAAGAAAATACGATTATTGAAAGATCAGTAACAAAATGATAATAATAATAATTATTATTATCAATATTATTAATAAGTAAGCAAGTAAGGGATGGGATGAAAATAACACATGCTAATAATTATCTCATTATCAGTTTTAATTCATATACAATATACGTTCGTATTGTGTACTCACAGCTAAAGTTCGCGATGAATGTTTGTATAGTAGTGAAAGATTAGTAAAGCGAAATTAGAAATAAGTGAACGTAAGTTAATTTTTCTTGTATAAACTAACAAATTTTGATTCAGACTTGAGATCATTCTGTATCACAAATTCATGTAGAAAATACCGTGAAGTAACGCTTAAGTAATTTAATCACAATTTTATTTCGTTTTTAAAAAAAATTACTAATAACTTGTAAAAATACTGTAAAAATTACTCATTTATCATTTTATCGACTGAAATTCTTTGTTTTAACGTACAAACAATCATAATGCTTTTTTTGTTATGTCGAAAAATTATGATAATATTTCGCAGAAGTCAAAATTTGCTACTACTTTTAACTTTAAAAAGTAATAGATATCATAACAAAATAATAAAAGAAAAAATACCTTAGAATATTAATTAACTATTAACTTCTTGATGTATTGTTTATAACAGTTTAAGGGCAATTTATAGTCTAGATACATTTCTTATCTTACATACTTGCGAAGCTAAAAAATGAGGAAGGAAAAAGCAATGGAAAATTGCTATCAAATCATTTATTAATTATTCTTGCAGATGGATAAGTAGGTAGTTTTTTCGCTCAGCAAAAAGTTAATCCAGCTGTTCGATATGTATTATAAATCTTTTCAATTGAATTTGCATAAGCTGCTGTACGAATATCTAATCCCAAATTATATTTCTGAGCTGTCCGCATGATTGATTCTGCTGAAATTATATATAATTTAAATTTGTATCAATTCAAAACCAAAAAATAGAGTTAAATTATATGCAAGTAGCGGAAGTTGATAACTTAACTTCATATTACATTTATCTCTCTCAGTTTAATTAATTAAACGATAAAAAATTTGAAAACAATTTTCGATATGAGTTAGTTATTAGTCCCAATATAGTACCACTACTTTCAATTTCAGTATACTAAACAAATGGTTTATTTCAAAACTGAAGTTGTAATTCAAATATTTTACATGAATAGCAATAATAAATCTGAAATATTTGCTTCTAATAAATTATCATCCACTTTAGCTCTGTAGAATCTGCTAAATATATGAAAATTTGAATGATTGTCCAATATTAGTTTTGTAAATAATTGATAAAATTATTTATCCCAGTGAATGTGATACAAATTTGATAACTTCAGTAGCACTAGAAATGCACGTACGCAAGAAACAAACCCGAGCGTTGCATCGAGAAATCTAATCCAGAATGAATAATGTCTGCTTCAGATGTAGCACCAGCAGCTGCATTAATTCGTCCCATTAATTCACTATTGGGTTTAATTGGAATTTTTTGACTCATTGCTTCTTCTAGTGATTGCTGCACACTTTCTAAACAACACATTATATTATAAAAATATAGTGAAAATGGAGACGAATTTTCTTTCACGTCATAGAAAATTGTTTAATTTGAAAATGTATGAAAGGAAGTGAAGAAGATATACGTGAGATTCAACTCGTTAGTCTGTTTGATAGTGTTTTAATTAATGTCAGCACTAAAGTTATTAATTAATTGGTTAACATAAAAAAGTACACACGAAATATTAAGTGCAGTTTGATGCAAAATTAATTGTCTTTTTTTGGCTGGCTATTGTAATTTCAAGCACTGAGAAAAAAGATTATAATATTTATCATAAATATGTTACTGTATTAACTTTCTTAATGCAAAGTAATTCATACTAGCTCACCAAGTATTTTTCGATTTGAATCAGCTTCGTGTTTAAATGTTAAACGACCAAATGATACGTGATTAAGATTTTTCAACCATTCGAAAAATGATACTGTAACACCACCACTGTTTGCAAACAAGTCGGGGATGAGCAAGATATTACCTTTGGCTAGCAGAATCCTATCTGCTGCAGGTGTCGTTGGTCCATTTGCTCCTTCTACGATAATCTAAACTATCAAAATTATTTCAACTACGATTTCTTATCAATACTTTGCTTGAGATGAGATAAATTATTGATAATTACTTTATCAATTAATAAATTCGATAAGCCATCGGTGAATGAATTTAATGAATTACGTTTTTGATAATACAAGCATTTACAACGCTTTTGCTCAATGAAAAGCAGACAAAAATTTTTACAATAGCTCGAATTAATCATTAATGGGAAATTTTTATTATTAATATAAATATTGAAATCATACATGCACAAATAATTTACAGTATAAGTAGCATTCAATTTGAGAATCTCACTGCAATACCATACTATTTCAGATATTTTTCACCTATCAAAACTTTTTTATTTACTTAGAACCAGACTTACTTTCGCCTGTATTCGAGATGCGTTTGCTTTTGTGATGACCTTTTCACAAGCAGCTGGTACAAAAACATCGCAAGGCTCAAACATCAATTCTTGAAATGGTTCAAATGCCTTTGCTTGCGGATAATTCTACAACTCAAAATAAAGAATTCTTCGTACTTTCGATAAATGTCAAACTACACAATAAATATTGTAATAATTGTTTATTTACTTTACTTAAAAAGTATAGCACAAAAAAGTTGACTTAGAAGGCTTATTTATTTATTGTGATTATATTTAGATTTGGTTTCTTAGTAGAACACTTTAACAAAAATGAATTTTTTTTGAACTTGAAAAGCTTAATTATTACTCTAAATAGACAATAATATATATTCATTCAAGTGAGAATCATTGCATACTTTGATAGTGCCACGTTGATCCTTCCACTTCTGTAAAGCAAACGGATCGATGCCATCTGCATTCTGAATTGAGCAGTTCCATTCTTGAACACCAATACAGATCGCTCCACCCTTCACAAAATATTGCGCTGCGTAAGTGCCAACGTTACCAAAGCCCTAATATTATTATTGTGTTACATACAAGAAAAAATTCTTCCAATACTTTACGTAATTTTTCCGTTTTCTTATTCTTAACCAGAAAAATAATAATATAATAATGATTAAAATAGTATGGGATTATTTTCAATCCAATGCATCATCAATTTTTCTTCTTGACTTTACTTTTCCAGTATTTTCTAGCTGAATTATTAGTACTCAAAAAGAATTGAACTATCTAATTTGCATACACTTACACTTATTTTATCAGAATAAGCTAGCGCTACAAATACCTCAAATCTTGCTGAAAAAGACTTCTAAATAACGGTTCCTGAAGACATAATTCAGTGCTATAATTTGCAGAAAGTATAAATTTATGAAATTTGTACAATAATTTCACAGTAATAATTACCTGAATAATAAATCTTTTGCCATGCAAGCCAGTAGACAGTCCAATCTTTGACATGTATTCTTCATTATGAATAAATGCTTCTAAGGCTTGCCAGATACCACGTCCAGTAGCAGCAGTCCTTCCGCTTAAGCCTAATTACAATATATGCAAGTAAAATTTTGTCATATTTTATTATGCGTTATCATTTGATTGGCTGATTAATTAATTAAAAATATTTTATGTCTAAATTATTATCACAATGCATACCACCGTAAACGATAGGTTTCCCGGTAACGCATGCAAATGCTTCCTTGTCATTATATCCGATTGTTTGCGCATACGTGTCTGCAATCCAAGCCATTTCACGATCGCTTGTACCCATATCAGGTGCTGGAACGTCAACTCCAGGCCCAAGAAAGCCTTTTTTTGCTAATTCTATTGCCAATCTTCTGGTAATTTTCTCAATTTCATATACTGAATAATCTTGTGGATCAATCTTCACAGCACCTTTAGCTCCACCAAAAGGTACATCCACAACAGCACATTTATACGTCATAAGTGCTGCAAGTGCTCGAACCTAAAATTAATATAAATAACTTGAAAAAAATTCCTTCATATGTACACTGCTTACAATCTTTGTGCTAATCCGATTAAGCTAAAATTAGCTTATTCAATTAGTAGCTAATTGAGATAGTATATTGTTTGCGTCTTGGTACTGAAATAATTGACAAGAATTTTTAAAAATAAGTAAAAATGAGGCAAAAAAAGAAATTTAAAATTAAAAATAATACAAAAAATTAACACATAAACAAAGGTCAGACCTCATCTTCATCAACATTTTTAGCAAATCTAATACCACCTTTCGTTGGTGTTCTATGCTCGCTATGCTGGGCTCGCCACGCTTCAATTATTTCAAATTCACCATTATCACGACGGATTGGAAATGTTAAGTGAATTATCTACAAGAATTTGATAAATTTTGACTATTTAAGACTTAAATGAGAAGTTAAAAAAGTTATGTGATAGATAGATAAATTTCTTGAAAGTAATTATTACTTATGATTATTTATGGTTTTGTAGAGTTAACTGACTAAATAAAACTGATAATTGTTAAATATTATCAGTAAATAATTAAAAATTAATCGATAAATGATAAGTTTTATAAAACAAATCAAATATGGTGCATTAAATAATTTACAATAAAAAAAGGAAGAAGATTTATTATAAAGTAGTATATCAAAGAAGACTAACTTTATTCACAGGTTTGATGATGGCTAAAATTCCTTTCACGTGATTCAGTTTTTCTTCTTCACTCATTCCTCTAACATTGAATTCTTCCACAAGTTTTGGTGATATCACTGATATGCCTTTGTCCACATAATAATCAACACTCTTGAAACAATAGCTTATCTTTATCGTTTATGCATAACTTTTTTAATTCAGTTAATCACCAAAATATTTTAACACATATTTTTTTAAATTATAATATAATAAAACTACAATTACCAGTCTAGCAATTTTCATAATTATTAAATTTTTAATAATTTGTTATCAATCTTACCCTTATTGTCTAAGTTATCCACCAAGACTACTATTTAAAACTTCTATACTCGGCAAAAATATTCTGTTTGATAAAATATAATCAGTTTTTTTTTTTTTGATTCTACAAAAAATGCTATAATAATTATAATTTTTACTTTAAAAAACGATGGATTCAGCTGTTCCTCAATAGGTAACATCTGATCATTGGCATCAGACATAGTCCTCATTTTTACGTCTATTTTTCGCTTGCCAATTTGAAATCTTATCTCAAACGCTACAATACAATTTGGTCAACACTCAATTGCATACGTAAAATGAAAGAAAAGTTCAATCTATAAAAAATTAATTTTAAATTTAAAAAAAAAATAGAACAGATTTATATATTTAAGAGTACACACAGAGAGTTCATTAGTGATTTATTATGAATTTTTAACAAACAAAAACTACCACTCAAATTGGCGTTTTCTAATTTTAAAATTGAAATTAATGAATGAAAAAAATGTGTTCAATCAAAGTAATAAAAGTACAAATTTTTATGATCATTTTCATTCCTAAATAGTTATATTATATGAAATCTGTTGACTTTTTAAATTTATCAAACACCAAAATTACAATCTTTCAAATGGACACATTTAATTTAAGCTTAATTTTTGTGGTGCTAATTAAGTGTATTACTTCTTTTTTGCATAGCAATACAATAATTAAATATGAAAAACAATACATTCTAGTATTATATTAAAAATATTAGAAAAAAAATGCATTGATTCTCAAATTTTGCAATTTTTTATACTTATGAAAGCATTATTCAAAAATTGATAAGCATACAATAATATAAAGGAAAGGCTTCCTTAAAAGGTCGTAAAATTTTTAACTCAAAAAAGTATCATGAAGGTAAGTGAGCTAAAATTGTATAACAAATTGATAATGAAGTATTCAAACGATAAAAAGAACTTATCAAGCCAAGTAAAAAGCATTTACGATTGTAATTACAGAAGGAACAATGAACTGTAGCGAACTATGAAATATAACTTCTATATTGCAAACAATTATTTCTTCCTTCTATAAACATTTCTTAGTTGCAAATTATGTATGTAATAGAACAAATTTTGATCAAAAATTAATTACTAAACTTTTGATGTATAAATTTTTTATGGTTATTATGTAGCACTATGCACTGTTGGATATTTATTTGTTAATTAATTGCCAAATTTTAGTAGCAATTAACAGCTACTTTACTTTACATACTCTTGAAAAATTCAAAATAATTTTTGAGTACTTTTTTTAATTCGAAATTTAAATTAAACCTTTAAGCAATGAAAACTGCGCAACTTAATCGGATATCCTCCTTCTATAATTAGTAATGTTATCACATTTATTTACATTTAGCGAATATTTGTGGAGCTAGTTATCAAACGAACAAGTAAAAAGTTTGGAATAAACTTTATGAAGTGATTATTACGTCAAAAAAGTCAAAAATGTTAAAGTAACAAATAAATGAATAGCGTCTTTGCTGATTTCCTTTTTGCGATTCTTGCCATTTTTTATTGCAAGAATATTTTCAAAACTTTACTCATTGTATGTAATAATGCACAGAAAGTTAAGTGTAAAAAAAATGCTAAAAAAGTATGCTAATATGCAGTATGCTAAATTTGTAGCGCAATATTTTATGCTAATTTTTAAGCACAGAATTCATCTCATCTATTGCACATGCTAGCTATATCGAGCTGCATTTCTTAGCCTTTTATATCAAAATGAAAAAATAGCAATATTATATTTTTAAAATGTTTTAATAAAATGAAGACAAAGTTTACAAGAAGTAATGCAGTGTATTTCTACTTGTAAATGCTTTCTTGACAAAAAAAGAAAGCAAAAAAAATTTGCTTCTGAATATTAATCAAAGCTAAAAACTAATAAACTTTTTAATCAAAATTCAAACTTTTATTTGCTTGCCTTCTTAAAAAAAAATATGGCTGGAATCTGAAGCACTAATTAAGCATCAAAAATCGAAAACTTACAAAAATGCTTCTTGTATTTTTCTTGTTAACTGCTTGACCATAGAATTGATAATAAATGAATGCAAAAACTGATTAAAAAGTTATTAATCAATGTGAAAAGTTTAAAAATAAGAAAGAAAACTTGCTAGATTAGGTAATAAAATAAAGAAATAATTTTTTCAAAAAGATTACATTTTGCTCATTTCCACTAAAACATGTTTTTAAATTTCTGTAACAAATTTTCCAAAAGGTCTCATTGCTTTTACAGAGAAAACAAATTTTTCGCAGTTATTTTATTTCTTCTTTTTTGTTTAAAAAATTTGCAGAAATTTTTATATTTTTAAGAAATTAATCGTTGATTAATCAAAGAACTATTTGCACTAAACTTACATGCAATAACAATAACAATAACAATAATAATAATAATAATAATAATAATAGTACTTTGATCTGATAAAAAATAATTTTAATATCTTTTACATTTTGTCAAATAACTGATCAAAATCAATTTTAATTGCTAATTTGAATGCAAATGTATGATTACAATTCATTACATTATTTAGCTATAAAATTTATTAAAATTTTTGTATAGAAATATGTATGTTCAACTTGACAGTACTGCGATTAATTATAGCACAAAAGTGCAGCATTATTCAAAGTGTGATAACAATTTTAACAGTAATAATAACAGTCTTTTTTATGATAAGAACAAATCATTGCAACCAAAAATAATATACAAAAGTTAAAAAAAATTGCAATTTATTTTGATTCTAAGAAAGTGTTCAAATTTTTTATCAAGTAAATTTCGGTAAAATGATTTGGGATTAATCGAAACTTGCATATTTTTATTCACTTAATGATTTGAGATAACAAAATATTTATAACACAAAAAAATGAAAATAGCGAAATAACAAAAATAGATGTAAAAATAAAAGATTAAGAGCAATGCATACTTAGCTGCACATATGCAATGTGCAGTACAGCAATGTGCAGTACAGCAATGTGCAGTACAGCAATGTGCAGTACAGCAATGTGCAATACAGCACAATGCATTATGTGCAAATGCAAGTCATTATTAATATGGGTATAGTTTATACCTATCTCTACCATATCCTTCATAAATCACAGTTTATCTCTTTGTGATCAAAAATTTGATCAAACAATTACCTCTAAGATTAACTGCTAGGTACATCCAATAATGCATTCTTTTACTGTGACCAGAAGCATTCATTTGTGGACAAAATGAACATATGTCAACATTTGCTTCATTTTCACACATTGCAATATTTGCATAAATCTTTTTAAGGTACATTTTTGCAACTAAAAATTGCTAATTTTAAAACGAAACAAAAATTTTAAATTTCATTCAATCTTAAATGATTTAAGCAACGATAAGTAGTACAAAACTTGGCTAAATTGAGATCATTTGTATAAAATCAAATATAATTCTTCTAAACAGCTATGAGCTTTCTGTGCAACCTACGGTATATCAAGCAATGAATAATATCCTCAGCACTGCACCGAAGTTTTGCAGAATTTCTTATTCAACAGTCAGAAATGCTAATTTTTAGCATCTTTGAGATTAGTACAGTACTTAAGAGCATTTGCTTCAGCAAATCACGAAAATCTAGAATTTATAAAAGATTCAAAAGAATGATAGGAGTTGGTATCAGCATGACAAATAATCAAGAATGCAGTCGATTGTAATCTATTTTTTCAGAATAAATAATGAGTTAAATAATATCAAGCGATTATTATTAATAATCAAAAACTTCAGTGTAATCATAATGCAAAGATACTTACAACGCACGCTTAAGTAAAAAACAATTGATAATGTATACTTCAAGTGTCAAAAATATCATTTCGCTAGCTAATTAATCAAGACTTGGACATTTTCAATATTATCCTGTTTAGTTTGTTGATAACATTGATAACGTCTTCAGTAATTAAGGTGCTTGCTATACATATTTATAATATTTACTCTGCCCATTTTTAAACACAGAAAACTAAATCCATTTTCGTCTTGGGACCTGTTACAATACACTATGACCTCAAGAATGACAATTTCTACAAAAGTACCAATACTATTTTGTATTGTTTCACTTTTTGGTGTATTACTGTTTGTTTGGTAATAAATGGACAAAAAAGCTTTCAGTGCAATCACTGTTATTGCAACAAATATTTACAATAGGTGGGAACAAATTCTTATCTTGAACAGATATGCCTTCAAGTCCTCAACAGATCATTTTACCATACACAATTGTCTGTATTAAGCTCACATACTGTGCAGTCATCTTTGCTTTAAGCAAACCCATCTTGCCTTCATACTTGATGTCCACTTCCGTCATTTGATATCTCACTCACATCCTCCAATATTTTCATAATCCTTCTTAATGCATGCTGCTTTCCTTCTCTTTCATTAACAGTGATAGGTAGATAAAGCACCACTTATAGCAGTACTTTCTTCTGAGCAAATAAGTAAAGTAGAACAAAATATTCGCTCAAGACTTCACGATTTTCCACAAAAAATCTGAAAATTTTTGGTGAACTTTAAAAATATTTACAAATTTCAGGTATTAAAGTAAAATATTGTTAAATTTATTCACTCATATTAGCTTTGTTTTATTTAAAAATATGAAATAATAATTATGGGATAAGTATTAACTACAGCTGATCACTTAACTTTCATAGATTATCGATGATAGATGATATGCGTAAGTAACGCAGAGACAACTGCTTAATTACTGCATATATTTGAAAAATTTGTAATGGCTAATGAAGCAGGTTTAAAATGTTTGATTCAGACTTTCTGAGACATCAATAAAGATTCATGAAATAATGATACAATGACCTATGCAATGCTTATCTCCATAACATTCGCAAGTTACGTGAAGATTTTAGAATTACGATACATTACTAATTTGCATTCTTTGGTATTCTGTTTCGATGTTGCAGTTATGAAGTACATTCCCATCAAGAATATGTTGGATTCCACATTTGGGATTCTGATCGAAGAATTATTAAGCGTACATTTTTAATATTATTTCCAATTTCTCCTGATAATACTGCAAGATGAGCTAAATTATGGAAATGAATGAGATTGTTTTTTTTCTTTGTTTTAGTGTTCTAATCGTTTGATTTTTATTCAGTTCAAAAGTCGATCAGCTTCTCGGCATCAATTTTTCTGGTGATTGCTTTTAGTTGTGATCGTATTCTTCACGTCTGAGAATGCTGACGCAACTTTTTTACGTAAAAAACGATTTATTAAATTTCTGATTTGAAGTTATTATTCACTCAAAAATTTTCATTGTATGTTTATAATACTTAATAATTATAGGAAAGCAGTAGGTAAAGTAAGATTTTGAATTTTTGACATCCAATATCTTTCTCGACACAAAAGCTCATATGTCACAGTGTACACGGAAATTAGTTCCTAAGCACATAACCTTTGTTCTTTAATAAATAACCCAAGCAGATGTTCCTTGCAATAAATTATTTATTCTATTTGACGTCGGATGGCATAGTGAATAGTTTGATGTGTTAAGAGAAAATAAGTAAAAATAGTGTACGATAGCACTTGTAAAGATGGCAGTACGAGTGTTTACGTGAAATTAAACGTATAGAAACACAGTGAGTGATTAGCTATCACTTAGCACTCTTTAAACACAGAGATTAAAGAGTGCTTGGTGAGATCAGTTTTAGGTTGAATTATTCCTTTATATAATAAATGTAGTGCGTACATTTATTTATTAATCTAAATCTTATCTTGTCTTGAAATCTAATCTTGAAAATAATCTTCAAAACCTTTATAAAAGATAATTATTAATTAGTACTGATGACGAACGAGCGATATTAATTAACGGTTGTTAGAGCTAAGTATATTGTGAGTGATAAAGTTATCAAATATTCTTACTTCAATGTTGTCAAAGAAGCACTTGTCCGTTATATTAATACGGACGGTACTTAGGAGCTAAGTACTGTATTGATCTAAAGAGTTAGTTGGTTATGCAGGAGAAATCTTTTACGGGTGAAGTGATAGCTTTATTGAGTGCAACATTTGCTTCAGCAAATCACGAAATCGAGAATTCACGAGAGATTCAGAAGAGTGATAAGAGTTAGTATCAGTATGATGAATAATTGTGCTTGGGTAAAGTTTGACATAAACAGATGCAAATAAATCAACAAGTTAGAAGTCGGGAACTATTCTTGCAATACTGTAATTTGAACACTTATTAATGTACAAAAGCAAAAGCAGTCATATTAATTTGGAAGAAAATTTACCATGAATCATCATGGATATTAGTGTAAATATTGGAGTACGCTAATTGCAAATTGTTATTAATCATTTCAAATTCGTTGACAAATATTTTTTCCTTAAATAATATTCAAGCACCTATTACTTAACCATACCACAAAAACTCAACTTACGTATTCAAATTTAAGACAAAAACTTTTGAATTAATTAATTAGCTAATTAATTAATACATTTATTAATTCATTCAGAAACAAACACTTGAAATATATCTCGAACAGTATGCCATATATGACATGTTTGTTTCTGCTTGTAAATGCAAGTTCTTAAAATCTTAGTGATAGATTTGTGTATATTTAAATAGATTTAAATTATACGAAGGATGTGTTTTACTTTTTTGCTTCTCTGATTTCACTTCTCAAAAGACTGTTAATAAAAGCTGAATTAGAGGCGTTGTTTTTTATTGGTATATAGCAATTAGATAAAAAACAAAGTTATAATGCGATATGTGTGCTTCGGGTAGAAAATGAGCATCTGCATTTATTTATTTATTATTTGCGAGCAATTGTAATTCGAGCTCTTCTTCAGCAGCACTATAAATATCATTCTCTATCTCATATGGTGTGCAAATTTGTCTGCAATAAATATTATACATTAAAAACTGAAAATTTATATTGAAAAAATAATTTTTATAATTAATTTTAGGAATATTTTTATAATTAATAATTTCAGAGATAATTTTTTACTCGTTTTTATATCTTTGTGTTACGTTTGATCACTTTCATAGCAGCCAAAATTGGTCTTATTGTCAGCACAAATTTTTATTTATTTATTTTCATTGCACTGGTACTATTAATAATAATATTATTACAAATGCAAAATGCAAAAGTCATATTAGCTATGAAATTTCAGTAAATGTTAGTGCAATGAATGTTTGTTTTCTTTTTTTCATAACGTAATGATATGATTTGGTATGTGAGGGGGAATGCGGAATGCATGATGCAATGATGACTATGCCATAATAATTCAGAATTCAGAATTCAGCAATGTTGACGGATTACTTTCTGCTAATCATTACGGTTGCTTATTGCCGGGCAAATTCAACAGAAGAGTTCGCAACAGTACGGGCAAGGCTTACTCAGGAGGGATTTATATTCTTCAGCAAATTTGGACATTACATCGTATGCATATGTATTTATTTTCCTTTTAATGGTTTTTTCCTTTTTCTTTTAGCTTTTTGGTTGACTAACACTGCTTCAGTTCATTAGCTTTATAGTAAAGTGGAATAAGCAAGAGCTGAAGTTAGTCTGAGATTGCTTTTCTTCAGTTCATTTAACTGATAACGAGATGAGTTGATAGTAAATTGTTCGACTTGTAGTTTGATCAGTTAGCCAGTGGACAGTATAAGTTTGTCAATTCTCTCTACTTTTTTTATCCCTATTTATTATTTGTCAATAATTTTTGCTATATTCTAACTGGTTAAATATACATTTTTGCTTTAAAAAATTTCTGAAAATGAAAATTAAGGTGAACGAGGAGATAGGCAAGGTAACATTTCCAGAAATATCAATACCAATCAAAGATGGACCTGGTACTGGTAACGTGAATGTTACGCAGCTAACCTTGTTATCATTTGAATCACCTAATATTACTATTAACTTAAGAGCACCGACTGGAATCATCTGGCAAACTACAAATGGATTCATAAAATTAAATGGATACTGGCTAGCAGTGTATGATTATGTTGAAATTGTAAGCTGCTTTTTTTTATTGTAATATAAGTCCAAGTTATTTAAATTCTAAAGATTTCATAAATTCTTCAGATCTGACTCAGCCCAGTTCAACCCAGTCGAGATAACATAATACAACGGAAGTAGCTCATTCTTGGTAAACCTTGTATATGTTTAACTCATAATTAACTTTAGATTCATTTGTCGGGTTATGTGGAGGCAAAAATTAGCGATATCCGCGCGTATTTGCAAACAAATTTTGAAGTAAAAAATAATCGTCCACAACTTGAGATTACGCATTGCTTTACGGAGGTACTTGACTTGGAAGTATACGTCACAGGTGGTGTTATTCAGTGGATCATTAACTTGTTCCGTTCTCAACTAGCTGCTGCAGTTCGACAAGTTATTCATAAGAAGGTTTTATTCAGCTATTACATATCATATCATATCATATCATATCATATCGTATCATATCATATTAAACTTTTATACAAGTTTCGGAGTATCTGTTTTCTAGTCACTGCTACGAATTTAGAATACTTTTTTAAGACTTTTGATCAAGAAAAAAATCAATATTAATAGTAATAATTATTATATTGAAAAATGGTGTGTTTTTTGTATTTGATTTTATGTTTTATAAATTTGTATCAAATCACAATGCCATCAGAATCATAAATTGTTACTCAACTAAATGAGAGTTTCTCAAAAGTTTGATTCTTTAATTTGTTGATGCATTAAGGGTTAAAATGAGCAAAATTTTCTAAAATTATAAAACCAAACATAATTAGCATAAAACGAAATAAATATTCCGATAACAGCAAGTCATCAACAGATGTGTGGTGTGTTGCGAAGAGCAGTCGCAGACTTAGACATTTCGTTATCAAAACTTGCGACTCATTTCAAAGTGTACAAAAATCTGTACATTCATTATTCATTCCAGGTAAGATCTTAGTTTCGTTGCAATTTAAAATCAAATTTATGTATTTTCAAAGTATAGAACAGATAGTCATAGCAAATGTTTTCTGTATTCACAGATTGCTAATATTTTTCCTCTTTAATCAGTTGCCACGCATAGTATCGCTACAATTTTCGTCTCAAACTTATTTTTAACTTTTTTTTTCTGAAAAATAAGTTTTAGAGTATTTTCGAATCAAAATCTCTTCAAAATTTCCAGCTTTTTCAATAATCATTTCCACAGTACTACTTTTTAAATCTTGTATTTATTATTTGAAAGAATAATTTTTGCAGTACTATCAGTTTTTAGCAACGACCAAAAGTTATGAACAATTATATCGAAAGTGAAATTGTAGCCGATCTTACGTATGGTAAAGATAAATGCGCATTAGCAAGCGAAGCAATGGATAGTGGTAAGTTTACTTCGTTTTGTGAAAAAGCAGTACTTACATATTTTTTTCTGGTAAAAAGAGCAGTTTGAGTGTTTTACGTGAGAAATTTACGTAATACTACTAAGAAATTTACGTAATAAACGAAGTTATACTTAGTATATTTATTACAATTGACAAATTAATGAAATTATATTTATTACATTTGACAAATTAGTGAAATCGAGCCCAGTATTTTTCCATATTAATGGTTTTATCAATTGAGATCAGTTTGTGAATTAAGGTCAGCTTATAAAAAATATCAAAAGTAGTAGAGATAAATATAAATCAAATGCAAATTATGTTTAATTGGGAGGATAATCATGTTTGAGCGAATTCTGCAACTGATTGTTGACTTTGAAGGTTTTTTTGAACTGAAAATAAATCAGCCATATATCAATTTCCAAATATTATATATAATTTTACACAAATAGTAATTGTCAGAAACTGATATAACAGTAGAATGAGACTTGAAGTGATGCAATTTAAGCATAAATGTTGCAAAAGTTTTGCTTATGAAGCGACGCTTCTCTGTATTTTAGTCAGAATTATTGCTTCCCATTAATTAATTTTAAATCTGCAAATTTCTGCTTTTTATTTTAAGATAAATTTTCAGTTTATTTAAAATCTATTCCTCTTCATCAATTTAAGCAATTCAATTCAAAATAAAAATAATATGAAATAAAATTTGTGATATATAAAATTATTAGAAACTGATATTATTTAGAAGTTGATTCAATGAATCGAATGGCACATATATGGATATCAGAACATGTTCCTAATTGCTTACTTCATACTCTCTACAACAATGAAAATTTGACCTTTGCCATCACATCTAGCACTAGTCATGGTCAATTTGCCAACTTCTTAAAGACTAAGTTGTTTTTTCGCTATTCTTCACATAACTCCAAAATTAGACATTATTAAATCACACTTAACTTATACTTACTTATCAATAAGTTATGAAAAGTAATTGAGTAAAATTGCCATCAAAACATGCGATAATAATTAATTTGAAATTGTTTGCCGAAAATTTACTGATTTTCAGTCAATTCAAATATTTGCATCTTAACTACCTGTAACTTGAAATTTTAATTAATATAATATCTGTATGTTAACTTGGAGTATGATTGTAATTTAGTTGTGGTCTAACTGCAATTTGTATTGGACAGTTTTTCCCTACTTTACGACATAAATATCCTAACGAAAGTGTTGACGTTTTAATCGGTGTAAAGGAAGTACCACTGGTTGTAATTACTGTTAATGGTATTGCATTATACATAGAATGTCACGTGGATTTGTACTTAACTTCTGATGTACAAAAATCTAAAAGACTGGCAGAGCTCAGTAAGTATTTCTTTTAAGGTTTCTTGCAAGTTAATAGACTTCTAATTGCAATTACTTTAAGTTAATTTGTATTTCAGTTATGAATACGACAGTTTCTGTGATACCATCCATTTTCAAGAAAAGACTTGTAGGATCTGTTGGCGAAATTATTCTTTCATTACGTGAGCATGACTCCATCATTGGACACTTTGACGTCAAGTATGATTACTTGTATCATGAAATAATTTTTGATCTACCTTTCTGTCTTCTTACTTAGCAAAAATTTTCTGCGCTAGATTTTATAATTATCGCATACCTTAGTATTAAAACTTAACCCTTCAACTGTTGGCTTAATATGGACTTATCTTGAAGTAAATAGCTGCAAAACTTGCTTGTAAAGAGAAATCATATTCGTATAAACTAATAATCGGAATAATTTGTAGGGTTCTGCAATTTATGCAAAAATTATTGGCCAAAGCAGTGCGTGTCGTATTAGGCGCAGCACTGAAAGTTGGCCTACCACTGCCAATTATCGACAATGTCAGCATCACGGACGAATCTCGCATCGTTACAAAAAATAATTATATTCGTATAGATTTCGATTTAATCTATGGATGAAATAAAAATAATTACACATTTCATTTCTCAGTCATTTTATTGCTGCTCTTCGATATTTAAAATAGCTCATTAGGTCTGAAGCGTTTCGCAGTTGAAGTTAAGTCGTCTTTAAATAAAGATTGTTATCTCATTTAGAGGACAATCTTTCGGAATATTCAGCGATTTTACGTGATTCTCAAAAGTAAGAGATACGAGAGACAGTAAGTATAAAGTGACAAATTATTGGAAACATATCAGTGTAATATTTATTAATAATTGGTACCGCATGACATTTTATGTACATTTGATCGCAGCTGTATCATACGATACCGATTACTTGTTCAAGTTCGAATGGATATTTCTGGAAGCACAAATGAAACTTCGACATGATGTCCACTTAATAGCCTAAAAAATTACTTTTACTTAAAATAGCCAAATAATGATCGGAACTCATCGTTTTGTTCTTCAACCGTATGGATGCTTTACATTGTGTTATGCAGTCATTGCTTCGTCCTTCGATACAAATCTTGCTATGCCGCCAGACGTCTTCCACTTCGTGGACAACTCTAGTAATTCGATGCTCATCTTCTTCTCCACAACGAACTTTGACATCTGCTCTTCTGCAGTTTTCTCTTCTGTGATAGTCGTTGGCGTTTGTTTGTCTGTGAGTATCTTTGGAGTCATTTTCGAAAATTTAGTATAAACGGAGATTTTCATAGCACGCGCAATAGAATCTACTATAGCTTCTTTGAAATCGAGTTGATCTCGATCGAGATGGTCTTGATCTATATAATTTCGATCGAGATGGACTTGGTTGAGACTACCTAGACTGTAGTAATGGCTAAATTTAGCATTCCAGTATCAAACGATATTTGCTGTGAGTTGGAGACAGGATTAATTTCAAAAATGCTCCTCTAATCCTTATTTATTTCTGTTTGTAAAATTGGTTTTGCATTCATTAACTTTTGTGATAAGATTAATTATTCATTACTGACTGCAGACGGAAGCACTAATACTGACGTTGAGTGCTCGCTGTCATTTTTAATTGCTAAACTCACACAGTCTAAATCAAACTTAAACGAAACGACTGCGATCTTCTCGGACGTCTCACTGAGTGACGTGAAGTGGAGTGCGTCTTTTCGCTTGTGAACGACGATTTAATCATAGAAAAATAACCATATCTATTTCATCTCGTCGTTCACAAGCGAAAAGACGCTTAGTCAGCACCTCTACTACTTTGCATCAGCAAAATATGGTTATTTTTCTTGAATTTTTCCAAATCATATCTTACTGGAGATAAATTATTGCACATCGTAGTGAAATAGATATGTCTGATTCATGAAGATATTCGTTCGAATAACGCGATTTGCCTAATTGTTTTAGTTTATTTTTCTATACAAATTTCAAGTATTGCACACGTCTGCAGTTAAAAAGGGGAAATGGAAGTGTTTCATTGATAGTCTTCTGAAAATCGCAGAATGAATTTCCACGACATCTCAGAAAGTCGCAAGATGCCAGCTTTTGGTTTTATAGGTAGGTTAAACTTATAATCTATATATTCTGTTTATTGGCAATCGTTATTTCAAAAAATGCTATAAACTCATAAGCAACCACTCAGTTTGAAAATTCGGAGAGAGTTACATGATTTGATTGCTAGTAACATAAAACTGATTATTTTTTGAGCAAAACCATGTTTTTTCAAAACCGAAATTGTGCAATCAAACCATGTTTGCTCTATTTGTTCATTAAGTTTGTATTGTTGTTTTCACGCGGCGTGCAGGTTTTTGCGTGCAGTTAAGCGCACCTTCGGGCGGTAGCTTTGTTCGAACTAAACAGCTTAACGTAAGGTGAGGACTGACACCTTTTTCAGTTTTCTGTGCTAAAATCAAATTTGCATCTTATTTTCGCCAAGTTAGAGTCCTAGAAAATCTGAATTCGCAAAGTGTTATCGAATTAAAAGACAAGCTGCTTTTGGCTACACTGCGTTGGCATTAATAAATGAATAAGTAAATGGAGCTGCTTGACATTCAGCTTCTGAATCGTTGACTTTTTGATCTTAGGCTTCTTGCTGGAGATTGCTTGATGGTTAAATCACTTAGATGCCAAAAATTCCACCTGGATGGGTGGCATTCTGTCATCCTTCTTGACAGCGAAAA
>UYYF01004682.1:0-10500 GCA_900618365.1 Thelazia callipaeda
AGTGATGTAATATAAAAAAATGTAGTAAGATCTAAAACATTTCTGTGTTATGAATAAATTACCTGAAACTCAGAGATTTTTAATACCATAAGAATAATCAAAATTTATCGACTACATTTTCATATGAGCTAGTAACAGACAGAATAAGCTTGAGACAATCTAAATTTCCGCATAAGTAGCTCTTAATCAATAGGACCTTATTCTATATTATCATGTTCACCATAGTTAATTCTGATACCTCCCAGTTCCCATTGTATTGCGTTCATCTTCTGAACTTGTGGCTTCATCCAAACCACTATCACTTTCACTGGAACCGCTTGTGCCACTCTGATTACAACTTGGACTCGATCCAGAAGATGAACTGCTTAATGTGTGTACAGGAGTTGAACAAGGAGAGTTACTTTTGCTTCTAGATGCAGATCGTCGTTTCTTTTTTGGTGTTAGATGCATTTGTTTCTAAGAGTACAAGTACTATTAAACATCAGAAATTGAAGTGTAATGTAGGAAAAACATGAAAATTTTGGAGAGAATATCATCAAACATCAATTTTTATTTTGATACTTCACTTATTAAATATTTCACCAGCCTTGACTAGCTAACACTCAGAAATCTATTAGAATTTAATAGTAAAACATGCTTTTTAATAACACTGGACATTTTGCAGCTGGAAAAAAAATAAAGAATCGAATTTTTCTACACCTTCACATGAAAACCATAATATCAAGCATAAGCGCTACGAAATTACTCTTAGAAGTGATAACGCAAAGAACAAACTTTTTTGAAACTTGGCATATTGCGTACAATCCCTAAACCTCTGAAAAAAAGTCCGGTACCCAAAAAAGCTGCAGTATCTGGTCCAAATGCTGTTGATATTTCAGCTTTCGATTGCTCCCTTACCGGTTGGACTATTTCATCTGATGCATTATTCGAGCTGCAAAAAATTTCTAAACTACTGTTAAAACTTTGACAATAATTAACTTTGAACAATAAGATCAGTTAATATCACTATAAACATAGTTCCTAGCAATCAAATACTTTATTCCTATAACGCTATTTCCTAGAAAACGACTTTGTATTACTTATAGGCAGAAAGTAATTCCTTTTACCAAAAAACAATCTAAGAAATAAAATATTTACTGAAGTTTCGTATGCGTTCTTCACAATTTTTTACAAACTCTGCATAACACTAGAAACATCATAATTACCTCACTACTCCCTCAGTTTTGATTACATTAACAATGTTTACACTCGGCATTGCAACCTGATCGTTTGACTCACTTTGCTTCTGATCTTCATTTTCTTCCCAAAACATGAGAAAATAGCTCACAATTCAAAATTTCAAATTGAAGAGGTTTTCTAGTTAAGAATACAAGACTATTTCCAGTATACGAAGCTAATATCATTCTAAATCCCTTCTGAAATCTTACTCTAAATCATTTTTGAAGCTGATTACTGAACAAATGTGAACCGGTAAAGTCAGTTTTACATGGAAAACAACCGACCTTTGCACCTCAAAAATTAGTAAAATGAAAAATGTGAATTGATTAATTTACAAGTAGAACAGAATTTAATACCATAACGACTTTTCCATGGTCCTTCCATCTCTCCAGCTTCTGAAATGCAATGCTTTCAATTTTTCGCATGAGATCTTTCATAAGGACATTTTTCAAATCCTTAGAAACTTCCACATACATTGCATGAACATAATTCTCACGAGATAGTATCTGAAATAATAAAAAGTCACCGATATCATTGAACTAAATTAGAAACTAACAAAATCAAATCTCAGTGAAGGGAATTACAATCATAACCTTCATTTCTAGAATTTGTTCTCCAGATATTATTCGATTATCCTCTTCTATTTCTTTTTTGACTTCCATATTTCCCTTTCCAGGGCATTCACTCTGCTCAATCACTGTCTGACGTATGAATGCTTTCGTAGACTCTTCGCATTCCTGATCCACAGATGATGAATTAAGCTGAATAGTTATCGAATCAAGACGAAACTAAATCAAATAAAACAATACATATTTAATCGAACAGTTTTGTGTAAAACTGATTAATAATTGAACATTTGATTCTTTTTCTCAATATTACTTAAGTTACTACTGCAAAGTTGAAAACTGAATGTGGTAGGTTCACTGCTGAAAATTGTGAAAAGGCCAATGACATTATTTATTTCAACATAGTGGATTGATTAAGAACCCAATGCGGACCAGCAAAAAATGCTCACCTCAAAGGTGACAGGAAACAAAGAAGAATTATACTTTTCATGGTCAAGTGTAATTTGTTGCTCTGTTTCTACCCAAGATGTGCTGCAAAAGTAAAATCATTCCGAAAGTAGATAAACTGAAACAAATTAACACGGAAGTCATGTGACTTATGAATTTATCGCAGTCATGTACATGATTTTTATAATGACGGTATTTCCGAATTTGGAATTAATAGTAAGAAAAAGTAGAAATACATTAAAAAATTCAATTAAAAAAAAGAAAAAGCAGTAATTTAAACAGAAATTCGCAAATTTTCTTAATTATATCCTGATCTTTCATTTTATGAAGAAACTTACGCGTAACTCAAATCTGAGAACTGCTTGCCAGTTGATACCTTTGTATCAGTTTCGAAAGATGTGGAAGTGGAAAAAGATTCTGATGGAGATAAATCACTGAGTTTGTCGCGACTTGAAGTTGAGGATGGTGGTAGAGATGGAACATCCGCTGAAAAAGTTTGAAGCTTATAAAAAAGGGGAAAAAATTACGAATCTCTCAAAGTGTAGAATTAAATTAAGGGACTACTGAGCGGAAAATGTAAAGGACTTTAGCGTGAAAAGGAAAAATATCAATTATTGGGTTTACCTGAAGTTAATAAAGCTGAGGATTTTGCACCAGCGGCTTCGTCTTCATGAGTTTTAATACCCTGAAAAATAAATGAAATTAAAACTAGTAGTTTTGCAATGATATTGAAAAATCGTCCTTCTGTCCTCAAAAAAAAGGGAAGTTCATACCAATCAATCCCGACCGAACAAATGAATGTACAGGGAAACATATAGCCTTAGTTGAATAATATCTCAATTTTCACGATTCGCAAGCAAATAAGCCTATTATTATTTTTTACAACATCAATCAATCGAATAAACTTATTTTTATTTTACCTTCATTTTTCTTTATTTCGAAATATACTATCGAAAACATAGATGAGCTAAAGACATAGTAATATAAAACTACTGGTTTCAGGCGACTTTGCATTCAAAGAATCTCAAGTCTACGAAATTTAAACACTTTACTGCAGGCTGCACTGAAGTCGATCGAAAAAGATTTTCCAGTCGTCGCTCAAACAACGAACGTGAGCTACCAGATGTCAAGTATGGAAGAGGAAGATCTTCAGACAACTTCTCTGATAAACTTGAGCAACCAAGAACTGGCAGTGATTGAATCGATTGGTTATCTACAGTATTTTGAATAAGTTATAAAAATATTTTCTTTTCTTTATTTCGAGTATACTATCGAAAAAAGCACTGTTTCACATTGAAAAATCTAGCATGTTTAAAAACCATGCCAGTAAGGAAAATATATTTCGCATTTTTGAATTTATAGCTGAAATCTATTAATTTTTTTCTGGAACTGACTTGGCAAATTTTTTTTCACAAGAAAATTTATTGATCGTTGTGACTTGCTATCTGAACATGATTCTTCATTTTGAGATTCCTCACTGCTTGTCGACATTGCTTCTATCCCATCCTTTAAAATTTTTAAATGCGAAAAGCAATGAGCTGATTTAGTAAATCTCTTTTGACACAAATTTTTTTGAAAGATTTGCACATTTAGACAAGTTGAACACAATTTGACGATAAATTATGCATATAAACTGCTCAAGAAAATGTTGTGGGAAGAAAGACAGAAATTATTACTTCTCGTCTATTTGTCGATGAACGAAAGACACGTTTACTTGATCTGAAAATAAGAATGGCAAATTCTACAATATGAAACACCCTTATATATCGAAACAGTTAAAAGCTTTCAACATTTCAATAAATTTATTATTTTTGAATAAGCTCTTTTACAGCCTAAATAAATGCAAATTATTACGAAATTTCCTGGAATTACTCAAATTACACAAATGAGTTGTGACGTTTATTGGTGTGGATAAAGTATCAAACAGATACTTTTTATAATTTCTGTAAGACGAATCGTCTGATTCTGTTTGTGAATCGGTAGTTGATGATGAAGACCAACGATGACTCTTTTCATTTTTTTTTGCATTTGAAACTTCTTGATCACTGAAGTATTTTGTAAAAACTAAATAAGATAGAGAAATTCACTGCAAACACTGTTGATAACTTTGCTTTTTTCTTTTTGTAATATTCTGAAACCGGAACTCTATCCAATCAAAACATCGAAAACAAACAATCAGAAGTTAGAAATTTTTGATACTGCACAAAAACATACCGTTTTTTACGTTTTATTTTCATTAACCTCTTTTTCCGCCAGTCCACACGCTGTAGTTGTTGCGATTGAGTACGCTTTGACAATATTTCCTAAGAGTTTTTAATTTTTTTTCCGAAATCATCAGAAAATTTTCTATTCATGAACATATGAAATGCTTTATACATATGCACTTATTGCATCACCTATGTTTGCTAACGACAAAAAATTAAAGAAAATATATTTCATATGAATGTTATACACCAAATGTGCAATAACCTGACCAGCAACTGCTTTTTCTGCAACTGACACCCTTCGATTAGTTCATCTTTACTACTGACACCCTCCAAATCTGGTAAATCTACACTGGGCTCAACAGAATGTTCACTGTCTTCAACATGCTGTTTCTCCCATTTTCTGTCTTTACTTATCAGCTGATGGCTTTCTACTTCTTCAACAAGATCTGGTGACTGCACTGGACTTGAAGTAGCAGCGTGCTTCTCTCGAGCGTTATTTTTTACCACGACTTGCTAAAAGAATAGTAATTTGTGTACACAACATTTGCTAAAACATCATAAAAACAAAAAAATTAAATGTCACAAAGTTGCGTAGTGTCAGCCAAAATTAGAAAAGTATTCTCCGCTCGAATATGAATAATATATAAAGCTGAAACACATTTACAAGAATATATGCTGTCTTTATATAGCTCTTTATGAAAGCTTGTGCTTAAAATTTTTCTTCATTCATAGTTTCTTTTTAAAAAGTAAAACCACATGAATAATTGAGAAGTATAAAAATAATGCCATAAAAGTTTTTCCTATGGACTGTCCAAATCAAGATATTGACGAGATACAAAATTTGAATGTGCTATACTACTCGTATTCTATTAATAATAGTCCAAAATTTTGTTCTACAAGAAAAAAGCCCTGGTTTGTAGTAATCACTGACTCCTTCTTTATTGTATTACTTCCACGTCCGTAAATTTTTTACTTCTTAAATTCTGAGTTCAATTTATAACAAACATCGAAAATACTAGAAAGAAAAATGCATTTTATGAGATGAAGTAAGAGAACAGATGTCTAAAAGCAGAAAAATAGTCCGAATTTTGACGCCTTTCTAAATCTTATTATTTTTTACTTCGGATAAATATCGTGATGACTATTCATAGACAAGAAATAATGGTTCAATTAGAATTAAGCTAGCTTCTGCTATGATTTACGGAATATCTTAAATTAAGATAAGTTCTGATAAATCATTTTTGACTAATTTAACACCATATTTAAAATAAAACCTCAGAAAAATGAGGCAAATGCAGTAGATTAAAAAATACCCTATACTATTGAAATATAATGCTTACTTCAACAATTACTTTTTTTCGATGATGAAGTTTTTTTTTAACCCTATTTCTCCTGGAATGAGAGGACTCCTCACTTGATTCACTTTCCTCATCACTTTCTAAACTGCTACTCAAAGAAGCGCTGGATGCTGAACAGGATTCATGATGCCGCTTTCTACTGCTCAATTCCATATTTTCATTCACTAAATCACAATAGTATGACTTCAGTTGCGATAGACAAGGAAGAAAAATGTACTTTATGAGATGAAGTAAGAGAACAGATGTTATTGACGTCCTTATAATTTCGGATACCAAAAACATAACCTCTGGATATTAGGACAGTAAATCTCTTTATTATTAAAGGAAAAAAGTACTGCAAAGATAAATGAAGCTAAATAAAAATTTGTTTTAATGAACCTGAAAAATTATGTCCCTGCTTCTCAACTGTTCCTTTTGACTGCCCTTCTTCTCTTCTTTTCTGTTATGAAATGTATGAACAATTTATTTCAAATTAACATGTTAATGCATTCACAAAATTCCTCCCAAAAAAAAAATATTTTTACTAATTTCTGTCTTGCATAGATAATTTCAATTTTCTGGCCAAAAAACACTGCTCATAATCTAAATTAGTAATTAAAAACTGTGAAATAATTCCGTACTGTTTTTCATCACTTGGTGTAGAATTATTATAGAAGATGTAGTGAAGCAATAATAAAAACAAAGCAGCGCAAAAGATAAATAAGCTGAAAATAACCTGCATTGTTTCTGAATCTACTACTGCTGAAGCATCAAAGGCTGAAGTACTAGGCATTGTATGATAAAATGCTGATGCTGGGCTTGACGGTACCCGTACAAAATTTGGTGCTGCTTGCATCACATTACCAATAGGAAAAAATGGTGGAACATTTTTTTCTGTTCTTGGCCAAGTATTAAGCGATGCTAAAAGGAGTTAAATCTATTAACAGTAATAAGAGTTCCTTTTTGCTCAAAATTCTTTTTCTTCCAGAGTTATGGAAAAGTAGAGTTCGGCAATAACCTGGGATAAATGGTGGTGGTGGTGGTTGCGATAAATCTGGCCAGTGGGAGAAACGAGGCAGCCCGGGTATTGGTGGAAAAGATGAGGGTGGAAAATAAGCGGGAGAAGGAACTGGAGGAAACACTGGTGGAAATGAGGAATTAGGTGGTATCGAACGGAAACAAGCAAATGGTGCCGGAGGGATTTGTTGAGGCATCATGTGGTGTGTATGTAGTGATTGATGCGCTAGAACTGATGCTGTTTCCATAGAAGGTGACGACGTATGAGTAGTTGTGACTGGAATAAGTAAATGGCCAACTGATGAAGGAGGTGCAGGTTTCTCTCTCGAAGATGGAATATTTTCATCTGCTGTAAAGTAAAATTGCTCATAATAAAACTTGATCCAGCATGAGTAACATATCCAATTTTCTTTAAAATAAGCATTCGTTTAGTGAATTTTCGTATTTCTGCTAAAACCCCTGTTAACATGCTAATTAAAAAAAAGTGACTGAGACAAATGAAACATCAGAATTTATTTATTTAAATAAATCAAGGAATTTTTATTTACTAAAAAATGACGTCATATTACCTATAACTTTGGAAGTAATTTTCGGCAGTACAGCTTCAGCTAATGCCTGATGCTGTTGTGGATTTTTATCGCGATGGAACGGCACTATTACATTCTCAATTTGTTTCTGCGCCGTCGAGTTTAATTCAACGAAATTTTCAGGCTCTTGTGAACTGGTAGAAGGTATGGCATTCAATTTCGCTTTCTGAAATGCTGGGGATTCATTTTTTTCGTCTTCATGATACTCCCCTCTAAATCATATCAATGTATGACTAAAAAACCATCCTTTTCCGAAATAAAAAAATGGCAAGAATGCAGAAGAATAAATGTATGCTACATTTTTTGACTTACTTTAAACTGTTATTTCGTGAAACTGATTTATATTCAAAATCCTACTGTAAAATTGGAATAGTACTACTAGTCTAATTAATTTGAAACAAATACAGTTGAATCATCATGATCAGATGTCTCCGTCTGGTTAGTTTTCCGAAATTCCACCAACACATTGTGATCCAAACGGGATAAATAACGCGGTACTGGCGCGACTTCTACTGCTTGCTCTTCGTAACGTCGACTTATTTCTTTTGCTTTTGAAAATACGTTATTACTACCAATTATAAGCCTTTAACACAAAAAAAGTAAATAAAAAATTAGAATCGACACCAACTTCCACACAATGTACCTATAAATATGAAAGGAAGCGATAGTGACAATTATTCAAAATCACAAAAAAGGATAGGATGTAAATCAAAATATAAGATACCATACGGATCAATAATACACGTGATAGTTTGTCCCATAACTGAAGTACCGTTATTTTTTCTAACAAAAGAATTGGCTTTGTCGACATCTTGGAAAACAACATAGGCCATACCCAAATGTTTTTTAGTGCGAGGATGCATGTAAACAAATACTTCGATGACTGCACCCGTTTTACTACAATTATTTAATATATTATAAATTTCCAATTTTCAAATTGTTTCTCTGCATAACAGTAGCTGATAAAATTTGAAAATAAGGTTTTGAAATACTTTTTGATCATAAATAGATGCTTCAAGTATAATGACAAATATCCTTACTTGCACATATCAGATAAAAAAGTTTCGTTTATATTATCATTTAAACCAAAAATCGAGACTTCGCGTCTTGGCTGAACTCCAACAGAATTGTTGTCTAACTGGAATGAAATTATTGTGAGAAAGTTTACAGGATCAGTATTTTATTCTACAACATTACCATGCAATTTTTGAACTGCTTTCACGGAACATCATAAAACATCATAAAAGAGAAAGTACGAAATGGCAGCTATAAATTCATAAAAATAACGTACAATAAAGGAAGGTAAAAGGAGATTGACTGATTCTACACTACGAAATCTTGTCAACGGATTTCTTGGATCTCCCAATGTATGAACGTTGTACTAAAAGTTGTTTTTAATATACAGGATTTTTAATACAATCCAGAGATGAAGAATCATTAACATAGCTTATCAAATAACGACATACCAACTCAACGAATACATCCCCAACGAAAAAAAGCAACTTTCTGCTTATTCATAGCAATTAAAACAATGAAAATAAATTGAAGTACAACAAGGTTATTCAATTCAAAATTTGAAAAGAGATTCATCTACAGTGATAATTTTATCGAATATTATCCCTCTTCTTGCTAAAGTAACTTATTATCTCTGAAACAATTTTCTTTTTGCAATTCAAAGCAATGATCACAGTTGTTTTTACGGTATTTACTTTCCGTTGGTCAGTGAAAATTTGGCACATTAAATGTTGTTTGCAATTATCAGGAGCAGAAAAAAAATCACCTATGAATGACTAATAATTACAACATAAAGTACCTTGGGATTTTCTTTGCAAATACCGTCACATCGAAAAAGTACGTGCTTTCCATCAATATTTATAGCTTTCCAAGCAAATTTATGATGAATATGATGTGTTGTATCTGAAGTCAGATGAATTCGACCTGATACAACAGTTTCTGAAGAATTAAACACAATTAATTGACACTCGACAGTTCTTATTTCAACAAACGTTGTTGCCTAACATAAAAAATCCTACAAAGAAATGGAAGTTTTATATCTGATTTATTTTCTGCGAACTTAATCTTTCAATGAACTGACTATGACGAAGTAATGTCCTTTACAATCAATATTTTCATAATACTACTTCTATCAATTTTCTGTTCATATATATACATTTAGTTGAAAAAACCATATAATCGAATTCTATTCATGTTACCGAACTCATATCTGATAAAAGATAAAAACCTGATTCAGTTCGATGGTGCGAGATGCGTTCATGAGCATCCATCCAAAAAATATAACTGATCAGAAGGCATAAGTTAGGAATGCATCACTAGTATAGCACGAATGTTATGTAAAAAAACCTGTAAGCTTTAAATAAAACTTTTCTATACAATATTAACAAGTAATATGAGGAGAATACATAGCAGAACAGCCGAAAAGGAAACTGTAGTCAAACTTCGGATACAATTCTTTACAAGAAACTTCCTACATACATAAGCTCTACAGTAACTACCCTCTCTTTGGCAAACTTATTACGATATCTGCGACCTCATTAAAGGAACTATGTGATGAACGCTATCGGACGCTGATGTCAGGAAGGACTCAATTTGCAACTTGAGAATTTTCACCTACAGGCATTAAGAGTTGCTGAATGCAAGAAATCTATAACAGCCTCAAATTTACTCTCGATACCAAATGAATGAGTCTAGCCATATCCCGTTGGCACAATTGAAATTGAAGTTAAAGAATTAGATCTGGCTCATATTTAATTCTACTTTCACTTAGATGGCAAAGCTGTATCAAACCTATTTACATTTGAAAGTTACTTCATGTTAATAAGTGCTACAAGACTTTCAAGACTTTATACTAATAGTGATCACAGCCTAATTAGAATACTGATGTTTGTACGCTTGATTCTCACACTTTATTATCAATATTCATGCATGACAAGCACAACAATCTGAACTAATTAAACAAATACATGCAAGCATTATAAAACAAAATTATTCAATTAAAGTGATATTTTTTGATCTATAGACATTTGTTTCGAATATATCCTGGCACTTGCTATAACGAGTTCTTAATCGTGAACACAAATAACTGCTAGTCATCTAAATTTCG